>SNRZ01000238.1:0-57927 GCA_008729115.1 Dirofilaria repens | reverse complement strand
ATTATCAACGTTACCAGTATTATTTTCCTTACTTTTATTATGCTTTTCCTTCCACTCCTGCTCCCGTTGAAAATGTTCATTACAGAGTGGGACTTTTTCCCTCGAACTTATTTTCCTTAACTTTGTAAGCTTTTTTTCTAAATTTTCAATAAATTTGGGAATTTAAATCAGTCCAGTTTTTTTCAGTTGTTTAGTAGATAAAATAATACATAATCAATTATAAACATGAAAATATAGTACAAGATTAACTTATGATTAATAATTTGATCAGTTAGCATTTTTTAGTTAATCAAAAAAGCCTTCTTTTCATGGCATTATCTTTTTGCAAATAAGTACAGTACACTGACTACCGAAATAATACACAGGAAATGCGAGATGTAATTCAGCCAATTGCGTAGAGAAATCCTGTAATCCATTTCATCCAACATAATTCCTTGAGATATGCTTTGCTGCTTCTTATCATTTAATCATTTTATTTTCAGAGGAGGAGAAGGACTACTTCCACAGTTGACTTTAGCAGGTGCTGCCATCGGTGGCTTGGCAGGCTTGGCAGGACTTTTCCTTGGGAAATAATGTTAATAAGGGATATCAACTTTTGAAGGCTTTTATGTTTTCTGTTCTGTTCGTTTATTAATATCTGATAAAATATAACGATCTTTCATTTCACCTACACTAAATTCAGGCAAAAAATTTTGCATATTATATAAATCAGAGGACAAATATGTCGCAGAAATGCTATTAGAAAATGGCATTTATTTCGCGTCATAAAATCATAAACACTAATTTTGAAATACCTTCGAAGTCAAGAAAGTTTACTTAAATTAAGAATTATCAAATCGAAGCAGAAAAATTTAATGAAGCACAAATGACAAATTTGTGATGCTGCAAATGTGCAAAATTTTTTTATATTCTAATAAAGATCTTGATTTATTTCCCCCAGGCACATTACACATTATTTTGTCCTAATGAATCATTCCTGATTTGCTGCAATTTTTCATATTTTTGAAAGTCATATTTGATTAATCATCCTGATAAATGCATTTTATCAAGTAGAATAAATCATCCCTCAACCAGCTTTTTTGCAATTAATATAACTGTATTATCATCTTTACTATATTTTGAAATTCATCTAAATGATTTCTTGTTCAAAATCAATAAAATAAAAATTTTATTCAATCAATTAAAAATCTCATCTCTTCAACATCATATCACCTACGGTATCTCCAACGAAAAACTAATCCAATCTAGTGATCGATAGTTAGTTCTTCCTGTAACTTCATAAATATATCAAAAATATCAATTTTCATGAAGAAAAATTTACTGTTATTCATTTTAATCGTTTTCATTTATATATCTACAGTAATCACAGTAAGGATTTTGCGAGAATTTTAAATTTGATAATTCCTTTCGATAAAATGACTATGCAAATTTTCACATTATTTATGTATTATTCTTAACAGTTCTCAGAACAACGAGATTCTTTCCTGACGGAAATCTTTAAAGAAAAGGTTCCATAACAATAAGCTTGATCTATTCGTCGAGCATTGCTCAATTACCTGTGTTCATAGTGTTAATTCACATTCAAAAATGATAAAACTTAATAGAATCGATACTGAAGTGCAATCGATGACAAGTATTACTAAAGTTTTAACAAAAAAAGGATGATTCATGTCTCACTCCTTTCTTTCCATAAACAAAAAATCTGAACATACACAGTTTTTCGATCATCAAATGGTTGATTTAATTATTGTAATATGTAATTATGTACAAAGGAATTATTGTAGTAAGCAATGATGTACGAAGTGAGCAAATCATTTTGAATCCAACATTTAGATATTTTTGAATGAACTTCGAATCAAAGATACGTTGGAGTATAGCAGTGTTTGATTAGCAACAGCTTTGGCTAGTAAATTAAAGGTTTTACCCACAGAGAACATCAATGAAGTATAGCACTTAGAAGAATAAAATCATTGAATTCTTTGAAAATAAGTTGAAATAAATACCTAAAATTCACCAAAGATTCAGCACGGTAAATATTACTGAAAATGATGAATGAATCTTAGCCGATTTTGAATATATGTTACAAATGTACTCATTTATAGCAAAAAAAAAACTGTAGAATATCAATAAAAAAAAATTTATTTGTTTATATATTAATTGGAATTCATCAAAATTATAATAAAAAGTACAGCTAATCCAGATTCATTGCACAGCGAAAATTAATGGAAAATTTACGGCATTTCAAACTTACCAAATTTTAGAAGTGTGAAGCCTTTTTTCATGCTATTCAGACTAATGCTAGAGAGAGGGAATCAAGTAATATCACTGCCAATCGGTCACACTATTTTTTTAAAATATGAACGAAACCTGTTTCAAGAAAATGTTCCTTTAAACGACATTAAAAATTCTCAAAAATGCTTAACTTTCTTCCGAGATGTTGATGTAAACAAAAGTTTCGAACTATTTATTTTTTAATCATTTATAATGGTAGTTTTGAACTTTGACTTTTTATATGATATCGGCAGAAATTTGTTTATATTTATCTATGATAAGAATTAAATTGACTATGATAAGAATTAAATTGAATAACTTATGGATTGCAAGTACATTTCCATTTCCAAAACGCTTTCAAAAGTTTTTTCTCTTTCGAATTCTGATTTAATGAACATATCTTTTCAGGTGATCATCAATATCTAAGAGTAATACAATGAGTATCTCTGTTCTGTTTCTGGTACTGATGATAACATGCGTTGTTCAGTCGCATTATTATTATTATCATTGTTATAATCCTTACTTTCAATATCAATATTATTCTAGCTATTTTGATTTCTATTACCCTCAATATTCTTACTATTATCCTATCTTCACCGCTCCGGCTCCCACTACCACTACTCCACGTTCCGTGTAAGTTAATTTTCTAAATTTTCAATAAATTCTGAGAATTCAAATGAATTCAGTTTTATTTCAATCTTTTTAGTGCATATAATATTAGGCAATTTTTTAGTCACAACATCAATCAATTTTTTTTCAGTAACATTAGTCAATTTCAAGAGTACCGAGCTATTAAATGATATGCAGCGAAATACGAAATGTGTTTTTTAACGGACGTTAAAAAAAATAATCTTACAACCACAGTTTTATTACACATTAATTTCATCCAACATTATTCCTTAAGATTTGCCTTACTGCTTCCTATCATTCAATTATTGTATTTTCAGAGGAGGAAGTATTCTTGAAAATTTGCAAAAATATGCTCCTGTTGGCCTTACTTTTCTAGGACTTGCCCAAGAACTTCGGAGAGAGATTGGCAAATGAAGTTCAAAAAAGATATCAACTTCTGATGATTTGTAGATTTTATGCTTCGTTTGTTGAACAATCTTTCATTTCACATACACCAAACTCTCGGCGAATGATATTTCCTCGCCGTTGAAAGACAGAAAAATGGAATGACAATCAGAGATAAATTATAAATTGCAAATTTTGCATATTATGTAAATTAAGGATAAATATGTCACAGGTCAATTATTTCACTTCTTCAACTAAAAGATATCAAGTGTGAAATCATATGAGTAAATTATGAGTAAAATAATCAAATAACAATCAGTATTCAATAAAACGATCAGTCTTATAAATTGCATAGTCAGAAAGCCTCGAAGCCAAGATTTTTCGAACAAGGACTGTTGCTCGAATGAATTATTAATTTAAAGCAGAATGAAGGCAATAAAGCAATATAAAAGAAAACTTTGATTATGGTGGTGTACTTTGCATTTTAATAAACAAAACTTCGGAATTTTAGGAATCTTTTCTATTATAACAAAAATTTTGATTATTTTTCTATTAGGCACATTAGTAGAATATTTCGTCTTAACAAATCGTTCCTATTTCGTTATTTTTTCTAACACAATCGTAGTGTCTGTGAATCTTTCATTTAGCACCTTTATCTGATATGTTTGAAATATCAGTTGTTCTATCTGATAATAAAATGAGTGGAAAATGGAAATACTATAAAATGGAAATGACCAAATAATATAGTCAAATAATATGATATGATAAAATTAGATTGTTGCGTAGAGAAAGAATTGCAAATCTTTTTGAAACTGAAGAACTAATTTGCATTGAAATTACTATAACCAACTGACGTTCAAAATATCGAAGATTGAAAATCATTATGTCAGGACAAATGGCCGTTTACAGTAATATGATATCATATTAAACTTTTTTTTTATAGTAAGTTTTTCTACGCGTTAACACTTTTTTCTAAATAACCACTGACTTATGGTAACTAATTAAAAAATGATAAATCATTTAAATAAATCTAATATTAGTGGCTATAAAAATTCCAACTTTATTTCAAATAAAAAATCAATGTGTAAACGTATGCAATACTATTCATCTTTTGGCATTCAAATACCAATATGTTCTTATTATGTAGAATTAAGTAATGCCTATCGATCACACAGTTTTCATTATTTTTTTCAATACATCGATGAAACCTGTTCCAAGAAAATGTTTCATTAAATGACATTAAAATTACTTCGCAGAAATACTTGGCTTCTTTCTTGAGATGTTGGTGTAAATACAAGTTTTGAACCATTTTTTTTCAACCTCTCGCAATAATTTTAAATTTTGACTTTTTAGCTGATATTGCAGAAATTTTTTCTCGCATGGAATTACTTATGATAAGAATTAATTAAATCCATCTGGTAGAGTTACGTTACCATGGGAAGATTTGGTGATGTATGGATTGCAAGTACATTTCCATTTCCAAAACGCTTTCAAAAATTTTTTCTCTTTCGAATTCTGATTTAATAAACATATCTTTTCAGGTGATCATCAATATCTAAGAGTAGTACAATGAGTGTTTCTGTTCTGTTTCTGATATTAATGATAACATGCGTTGTTCAGTCGTATTATTATTATAATTATCCTTACTCTCAATATTACTATCATCCTTACTCTCAGTATTACTATCCATACTACTATGGCTATCAGTATTCATATTATTATCAACCTTTTTATTATCAATTCCCTCTTCCTACCACTACCCCAAGAACTGTCACCCGTGATATTGGACTTTCTTTACCTAGTTTGATAGATTTCAGCATGTGAGTTTTGTTTTTCAAACGCAATTTTATTTGAATCAATTTTTTTATAAGTTGCTGAACATGAAAATACAATACAAGATTGAATTATGATAAATTCAAACTGATAATTTGGTAACTGTCATTTTCTGGTTAATAAATACAATTTTTCTTAAGCCAAATACATGCAGGAATCTTAACAATCGCAATGAGGATTTTATTATGCATTAGTTCCACATGTTATTGAAAAGTTCTACAGCTTGAGATTTACTGCATTTTATTATTCAATTATTATATTTTCAGAGTAGGACCAAGATTTCCTGTTATCGCTTTAATAGGTGCTGGTATCGGAGGATTGGCAGCGCTTCTTGCTGGGAAATAATATTAATAAAAGAAATCAACTCTTAGTGATTTGTAGATTTTATGTTCTGTTTATTTATTAATGTCTGATAAAATATAACGATCTTTCATTTCACATACACCAAACTCTCGGCGAATGATATTCCCTCGCCGTTGAAAGACAGAAAAATGGAATGACAATCAGAGATAAATTATAAATTGCAAATTTTGCATATTATGTAAATTAAGGATAAATATGTCACAGGTCAATTATTTCACTTCTTCAACTAAAAGATATCAAGTGTGAAATCATATGAGTAAATTATGAGTAAAATAATCAAATAACAATCAGTATTCAATAAAACGATCAGTCTTATAAATTGCATAGTCAGAAAGCCTCGAAGCCAAGATTTTTCGAACAAGGACTGTTGCTCGAATGAATTATTAATTTAAAGCAGAATGAAGGCAATAAAGCAATATAAAAGAAAACTTTGATTATGGTGGTGTACTTTGCATTTTAATAAACAAAACTTCGGAATTTTAGGAATCTTTTCTATTATAACAAAAATTTTGATTATTTTTCTATTAGGCACATTAGTAGAATATTTCGTCTTAACAAATCGTTCCTATTTCGTTATTTTTTCTAACACAATCGTAGTGTCTGTGAATCTTTCATTTAGCACCTTTATCTGATATGTTTGAAATATCAGTTGTTCTATCTGATAATAAAATGAGTGGAAAATGGAAATACTATAAAATGGAAATGACCAAATAATATAGTCAAATAATATGATATGATAAAATTAGATTGTTGCGTAGAGAAAGAATTGCAAATCTTTTTGAAACTGAAGAACTAATTTGCATTGAAATTACTATAACCAACTGACGTTCAAAATATCGAAGATTGAAAATCATTATGTCAGGACAAATGGCCGTTTACAGTAATATGATATCATATTAAACTTTTTTTTTATAGTAAGTTTTTCTACGCGTTAACACTTTTTTCTAAATAACCACTGACTTATGGTAACTAATTAAAAAATGATAAATCATTTAAATAAATCTAATATTAGTGGCTATAAAAATTCCAAACTTTATTTCAAATAAAAAATCAATGTGTAAACGTATGCAATACTATTCATCTTTTGGCATTCAAATACCAATATGTTCTTATTATGTAGAATTAAGTAATGCCTATCGATCACACAGTTTTCATTATTTTTTTCAATACATCGATGAAACCTGTTCCAAGAAAATGTTTCATTAAATGACATTAAAATTACTTCGCAGAAATACTTGGCTTCTTTCTTGAGATGTTGGTGTAAATACAAGTTTTTGAACCATTTTTTTTCAACCTCTCGCAATAATTTTAAATTTTGACTTTTTAGCTGATATTGCAGAAATTTTTCTCGCATGGAATTACTTATGATAAGAATTAATTAAATCCATCTGGTAGAGTTACGTTACCATGGGAAGATTGGTGATGTATGGATTGCAAGTACATTTCCATTTCCAAAACGCTTTCAAAAAATTTTTTCTCTTTCGAATTCTGATTTAATAAACATATCTTTTCAGGTGATCATCAATATCTAAGAGTAGTACAATGAGTGTTTCTGTTCTGTTTCTGATATTAATGATAACATGCGTTGTTCAGTCGTATTATTATTATAATTATCCTTACTCTCAATATTACTATCATCCTTACTCTCAGTATTACTATCCATACTACTATGGCTATCAGTATCAGTTTTACTATCCATATTATTATCAATTTCCATATTATTTCCAGCCTTCCTCTTCTCCTGCTCCTCGACGAGGATCCACAACCTTTTCATTTGGAATCTTTCCCAAATCCATTATTGGCTTCGGGTTGTGAGTTTTTCTTTTCAAATTTTAAATAAATTTTTGCAATTTAAGTCAATTTAATTTTATTTAAGTGTTTTCAATGAATCTAATAATACCACTGAATTTTTTTATAAGTCACTGAAAATGAAAATATAACACGAGACTGAATTATGTAAGCTCGAGATAATAGTTTGATCAATTAGCAATTTTCTGGTTAATCAATAGGATATTCCTTTCACTTTCGTTGTTGTCTGAAGGAAGACAATCTTCTTCCCAAAATTTTGGATGAGCGAGCAGGTATATAAGGAAATAAAAAATGAAATTTTTAGTCAAGTATATGTAAGAATTTTACAACCGCAACCATTCATTTATTATATTTTAGAGCAGGAGCAGGTGGACTTTTACCAACATTGGGTGCAATTGCCGGAGGCATAGCAGGGCTTATTTTGGGGAAATAATATTAATAAAAGGTATCAACTCTTGAAGATTTGTAGATTTTATGCTCTGTTTATTTATTAATGTCTGATAAAATATAACGATCTTTCATTTCACACACACCAAACTCTCGGCGGATAATATTTATCGCCAATGAAAGACAGAAGAAATGGAATGACAATCAGAGATAAATTATAAATTACAAATTTTGCATATTATATAAATCAACGACAAATATGTCACAGGCAATTATTTCCCTCCTTCAACTAAAAGATATCAAATATGAAATCATATGAGTAAATTATGAGTAAAATAATCAAATAACAATCAGTATTTATCGCATCACTCTTCATTGCCACCTGAGAACCACTCATAACTTTGGAGCTTTGGCATGGCTATCTATAGAACTTTCGTCACCGGAAAGGTAAATAAAATATGTCACAAATTCACTCAAACCTGCTAGTTGCGGGCAAAAGGAGCGCTTAAAGAATTCTTCCCTTCTCCATCTTGCCTAAGCTTAAAACATTAGATGCTTTTGATAAGACACAAGACGACAGTAGAGAAAAGTTACCCAATAGAAACAAAAAAAACTACTTGACAAATTCTTCCAATCCCCTTACCAGGATAATGAAGCCATTATTTAACTTCCACATCTGTGCAGGTTAAAATGACAGGAAAACTTGTATTTGGCGTACTATGTGCCACTGCATGTCTTTATAAAACTTCGAGTTTTCAAGCTGAAACGCGCTTATGAGTCGTTTAAGACGATCAATCTTATAAATTGCATAGTCAGAAAGCCTCGAAGCCAAGATTTTTCGAACAAGGACTGTTGCTCGAATGAATTATTAATTTAAAGCAGAATGAAGGCAATAAAGCAATATAAAAGAAAACTTTGATTATGGTGGTGTACTTTGCATTTTAATAAACAAAACTTCGGAATTTTAGGAATCTTTTCTATTATAACAAAGATTTTGATCATTTCACTATTAGGTACATCAGCATAATATTTTGTCTTAACGAATCATTTTTTTCAGTTTTTGCACACTTCGCATCAGATCATACATTTTCCAATTTCAATTGCTTGGTGACAAATGTGCTGATCGCTCCCCGATTAGTATCGTAGTCGCTCCAATCGAGATTTGATGATACCTTTAGTCAGTATAATCTGGGATTACCAAATACATAGGATATTTATATTCCTTGAATTCCTTGGCTTCATGTGTATACATCAGCAGAATATGCCAAGCTTGATGCGTCTGTAAAGACATGAACTTAAATTTCGTTTGAGGAACTTTTTATGTAACTATAGTATGTGCTCAAATTATGGGAAATCATGTTACTGCAACCATTAAACTATTTTGACCTAAACATATTTAAGCCAAACGGCTATTTTGACTTAAACGTGTTTAAGCCAATAATAATTTACAATGTTTTACAGCCCATAAGACTTTTAGCTGACACAAGTTTAAAATTCACAGAAAAATGTGTGATTGGCAGTTAAGGAAAATGAAAAGAGAATAAAAGATCTGAATCAGTTACTGTTAGTCACCATATTAAATACTAAATCGATGAATTTTTTCTTTTAAATATATTAAATCGGTGAATTTCCTTTAAATTTGTTGTCAATCCAATAAGAGAGAATTCTGTATCAATCCGATATAACAGAATTCTCTTCATTTATGGATTGATTCCGAGTACTATACTTTTTCCACAGATTTTGCAGGAACAATTTGAATCGAACTTCGTAATGATGAAGAATCCCAACGGATCATATTGAGAGATAAATTATATGATTACCCTCTTTTTTAGTTCTTTCCATTTAGAATTACTTGGGTATCTCTACATGATCTCAAATAATGTCAAGGATTTTCTTCTCTCCAATATTCTCCCAATCTTATTCGGGTATTTTTTGTTAAACAGAAATTTTTTTAAATTTCCGTCGTTTGACAGAAATTTTTTTTATATTTATTTCCGGACCATCAAAACTAGATCTGTTTTCGTCATTCTCCTTCATGATTTTTGTCGTAAAAAAAGGGCTAGTATTCTTTTGCTACTTCGCTTAAGGTTGGAAAACGCAAAAAAATTGGAACACGAAAAAATAAGATCGTGATAAGAAAACAAAAAAGCAACAAAGAACCCAAATGGAATGATTGAATTACTGAAGTGAATCATCGGATTCTTGCTCACTCTATTTGGGACCGAGCTTATATGATAAAAGATGGGAGTGGTTCACATAAAACATTCAAACACCGGAAGTGTTACAAGCATTATATAACAAAGATTAAACAGGAAGATTAACATGGGACAATAAAATAACAACAAAAAACATGTGGGAAATAATTTTAAGAAATGTAGATATGTTCAAAGTGATTCATAGTATCGCTAGCATTAATTTACAATATGAATGAGAAATTTATTCATTTGAGGTTTCGTTTTCATGACAGTTTTATTTAAAGATTCCTTCGTATTTCTAGTAAGATTTTGATTTCATTCGTTTCTAAATGATGGCTGAGTGTCGCCGTTAGTAAAAACAGTGATGATATCATTACAGAAAACGATAACATCACAGGTTTTCTTCATTAACTGAACCATGAATATCTTTTAACCAGAAGAATTTTCTGTTTGATGGATGGAATTCTAAATGTAAGAATGCAACGTATTTCTGCGGTGATTTTATTGCTTTTATTTCCTTGGTTTTATCTATTCATTTTCTTACACACTTGATGCTAATAGTTCTTGTTTGTTAACGAAAAATTATTTCAAACTGTTGATCATCCTTCTCTACGTCGGCCATAAATATGTTCTTCATCATTCGAAAAAGTAGTAATATTCCTACTAAATCCATCAAAACGTTATAGTCCATGACAGAGAACTTGTAAGTAATGAATTGCACTTCCTTGATCCATGCCAGGGTTCAATTATTTCTGAGTGAATGATCAATCCTCTGTCATATTAGTAGAGCAATTTTTTATTCGTCTATATTCGTTTGATTAGTGTCTTTAAGGACCAGTGCATAAAATTATAAGTGCTTTTCAACTTGAACTTCATTTCTTTCCATAGTCAGCAAACTTGATGCTCCCATTTTGCTGCATAAGGGAAAAAGAAAGATTGCTTTATTTAGAAATGTTTTCCGTGAATGTTCTAATGCCTTTTCGTCATTTTCGACGTCATGTTATTTTTCGAAACCTATGAAATCCAGTTTCCAGAACTGATCTATATCTGGGCTGATCATAATACTAGTATATGTTGATTCGGTCTTGAATAAATAACTATTTAGGATCTCGTTCATGTGTCCTCTACCTGTTAGCATAATTTAAAGTATAGTATGAAGTAGAGAAAATCAGAATTTAAAATTTTGCATGTTTTCTAGCTGGATGAACTTGAGGAAGTGTCAGTCCAGATAAATATATCAAGTCGTTTCTAGTAGCTTTTCATTCTTTTTATTTGCGCTTGATATATCATAGATGATAGGTCAGAATTGTTTAATTATTTAAATTAAGCACTTGTAACTTGTTCGTCAATATTTGCATCAAACTTGATAACTTCTTATCCTGTTCTTGCCTCAACCTCTACTTTTGTTGCGAGAAACTGTTTTGATAAATTATTACCAAATGAAGCAATTCATAACTCTCCTTCATCCGTTGTTCCTTGCGTAACTGAGAATCGCTATCGAATAATTTTAAATGCTTTCTCTTGATTACTCACCGTGATTTCCTTGCACAGGAACAAAACTTCCACAGCTTTTGATCCATAACTCTTGTTACTGAAGTGATCGAGGTTGATGGATTCGTTGTCTGATTGATCAATCCACCGTTCTATGGAAATTCTTATATTTGATTTGGCATAATGACTATTGTGTGGATCTTAATGGAAAATTTTTCATTTCTTCTTATTGCAGTCTTTAGCATTATGTTCTAATTGAAAACAATCGAGACATTCGTTCGTCACTTGCGGACATTTCTGAGTGTTGTGGAGAAAGGGTTTTGGAAGTTTGTTCGGAGAAGTCTCCTTGCTAGGTAGTCGAGGGTTGCCCGAGAAGGACACAGTCCACTAATTCCGTAGGAGATGTTTTATTCTGCCTTTTACATCTTAATCATGAGTATATATACAATTTTGATTAATACGAACATATTTAGTAGGAGTGGTTTTTCAACAAAATTATTCAACAAATGTTCATCTAAATAACAGTAAAAACTATAAGAGATCTGATTACAGTATAAGAATTATGATAAGATCAATTATCGAATAAAGGAATTTGCAGGTGGATTAGTTTTTTAGGCATAAAAGAAAGGATGTGAATTTAGTTGATTAAGATAACAAGCAGACGCGTAAAAAATACGTGAATGTGAAATTAGATATATGATTCATACATTCAGTTATATTTCGTACGATTTGTTTTAATTTATTTTATTTTATTAATTTATTTAGGTTAATTTAACAATTTTTATTTGCGAAAAGTGTTGACAATGGTAAATGCGGTAGATTTATACTTGTTTGGTGAAGCGCTAAGAATGACAGGAGTTGCGGATTCTTTTTTTTGAATTTCATCTGGTTTTCTTTTTTGGATTCAATATCATTCTCATGGAAGTCATGATTATAATAGTTTCTCTCGCACTATTTAATGGAGTTAAAATAATCTTTGACAACAACCGCATACTTCTCTCCTTCCTTCTTTTTTTACAGCGCTGACACTTTCAATAAATTTCAATCATTTGTCATAGATCGATTGGACCATACGGATATATAAGTCGAGGAATTTGCTTTTTTGTTTGAGGATCATTCTTCTTGCTTTGTATTAATGGCACAGTTCATTTCTTGGTAACTTTTCGCTGGGAGGTATTAAATCCATTCTTTTGACATCTTCGATGAGTGTTCGTTTTTGTTTCGCCGGTTCTATGCTCAGGATTAGGCTATCCGACATCTTCCGGCCCGTGGCGCTATAAAAATTGACGTGAAAAAACGCAAATGTGTTCTTTTTTAATACGAGAGAATGAATTGAAATTCCACAGTTTTATTGGAAAAGTTTATTGAATTAGAAGATGTTAACACATGACAAGAGAAAGAAGCCCCACTTCGGAATTGATTGTTAAAGATTATCGACATTTCTCCGCCGTTTCATATTCTGATGGTTCTAAGAGATCGCTATAGGGCGATCGTTTTCCACTGGAACCCTAAAGACCCTTATATCAGTTTACTGCCTCCCCAAAGGTTCACCAAAGGAGGTAAAACATAGACAAATAGTAATCATCTGAAGTTGATGGGATAAAGAAATATGACTATCTAGACACACACGAGATAAATCAATGCTATACTATGTCATATAGAAATGAGCAAGACTGGTAGGAATAAAGGTAATACATTTTTTCCACATTTAGCTACATTTGTTGATATACATAAGAAATAAGGAACAGTATATAATGACAGCAAAAAATATTGTAAGCAATGACAGTCGATGATATTCTTGATGAAAATAGCAAGAAGAAATCTTCTTATGAATTCTGCAGCCTCATTTTCATAATAAATGTATTTTTTGTATTTGAAGGAAAGCATTTGCAATGACTTTCTCAGATATAATGAAAATGTTAGGTCTGCAATAATAACTAGAAAAAATTAAGAAAATACTATAATAAAGTGGGAATATCATAAAAGACTAAAGAACTGAATGGATGCAATGATTTTCTCTTTCATTCTCGGAGATCAATACCAATATTCATAATATCTGTTTGGCAACAAATTTGAAATAATCTTGAATGTCATCAATTGCTAGATTTTATCACTTCCATGTATCTATATAATTATCTTTTTTTTTCCATTTATCCTTTTTCTCGAAGAAAAAAACTAATGTTTACTTTGTCCCGATATTCTTGATTTCCTTCATTCCTTATATTCTCGTTCTAATTCATTTATTTACTTCATTGCATTGATTTTCATTCGATCATTATATAACGCTATTTTTAATTATGATATCCATCTTAATGCAGGGAAATGAATAACAGAACATGCTGTTGTGAAGATTTTTTTGTTTGATCTGTTTCACAGATAATGATAATTATAAGAATTTATTTTTCGCAGAACATTAACAGTCATACAATATGATAATCAAGTGAAAAAGATTTCTTCTTAATTATTCAGACTAGAATAATCATTTCTAAATTTCGCTAGGAATTGATAAGGAATTGGTTTTAGATCAAGAATTAGTACAATCGTTCAGCGAGGAAACTGATGATTAGATGACTGTTAAGCCAACAGTAGCTTGAGCAACTAATCATCCGTTTTATCAATCGTGCCATGGTTTATGCTTGGTTAGCTTGGTAAGAAGTAATAGATAATTTAATACATTAACAAAGGATTATATATTCATTTGATAAATGAAACTTATTACAACAAAGAATTGCATAGACATACAATGAATAAACTGTAGTAAATCATCTAACATGCAACAGATAAAGCCAATGGTTAACTGATAATCATTTAGTTCTGAAAGATAAAGCAAAGAGTACAAAGATTGTTGTTTGACGTTTTATAGAATTATGAATTGAGTTATTTGAGCAAGATTTATTGCACATTGCGGAACACTAGAAACAATATTGAATGCACCTAAGTTTAAAGCAATAAATGAGACTTATAATAGAATATAATCTTAATTAAGATCCTTCAATATTTCAAGAAGAATACTGCAGTAAAAAGAAAATTAAATGCAAGTATATTACTCCTCACGCATCACAGCAACGATGAATATATGAGCGATTAACTGCAGTGACAAAATCAGCTTTTAAAAGAGCCGTAGGTAAACGTTTTTTAAACGAAATGAAACTCATTACAATCTTTGTAGAAAATGAAGCCATCTTGAGTTTCCGACCGTTAACACGAATGACGGAAGATTCGATAGAAGTCTATCATATTGATTTCATAAATCCCATAGCTAAACCTGGCGGTCTAACTTAGAGAAAGGGAATCGAATGATGAAGAATACGCCACAAATGGAAACTCGACACAAGAAAAATTAAAAAGACAGAATCGATGTTTAGACAATTCTGGATGCAATGGCAACGAGATTATGTCCTTAATTTAAAAAAATGATAGCAAGTCCAACACAAACAAGGATGAAGTTCAACTGAAAGAAAATCTGAAATGAATGAAGTTATAATCGTAATGGAGGAAGAACAACCAAGAGGAATCTGGAAGCTGGGAATTATTGAAGAATTGAAACCAGTAAAGGAGTGATTCGAAGCGCAACAATATGATTTCACAACAATCAGGAATTAATCAGGCCTATAAATTTATTAATCGCTTGGGAATTAAGAGTCAAACTGAAGATGAAGGAAATATCAATCAAACAGAACGTGAAACTAAGAAGGATGTGAGTAAAGGAAAGGCATTAATAAGATCACTTTCGCTGATAATAACTAGAAGCAAAACGAAGGAAATGGTCAGTACTTCTTCAATATTGAAAGCAATAAAGATGTAGTTAGTTCCTTATTCCAAGCTTAGTGTACCTGGTATTTTCCAGATTAGTTATGCGGAAAATACAACAAAGTGTCAGCAGCTCAATGGAAATTTAGCATGTTATCAATAACGCGAAGAATTATGCTTGAGAAAAGAATGATATAAATCAAATAAATTTTGTCAAATTAATCAATTCAAATTGCTTTTTCGCTTCGCTAGTGTCGCGAACAAATTGCGAAAATGTTCTATAATAAAAGAAAATATGAGAATTCATATGTGAATGTATTGGCGATTATTAATTTGTAGGTCAGGATATTGTAAATCATAATAGTTATCATATGCTCTCCAGATAAAGGTGATAATTCCGATGACAGTTGATCTCGGAATGGTGTGAAGGACTATTATTTTAACATTATTTTCGTCAAATGGAACTGCTGATGCCAGTAGGATGGATAATATCGAAGGTCATATGAATCTTGCTTTTTATATTGTTTCTGTTATTAATCTGTCTTACTGAAATCTTAGTCGTTAAGTTCATTATCATGTTGAAGTAACTTGTTATATTAATGACTTAATTACACAAGTTTGAGGTTTTGGACTTTGTCTTCAGCACCCGTTCGGAACTTATTGGAAATATAGAACGAAATTTGTAACTCTGTGTTTCTGCTACAATGCAAAGTATAACACATTTTATTACATTTCCCAAGGTTCAAACTCTCAGTACATGATTATTGATAAGGGAGATGATTATGTTTGTACTTCATCCATAACTGTCTCCTATATCTGCATATATCAGGTGCCCGTCCCTCCACTAAAATCTATTACTATTTTAATGACCCCCGCGATCGATTTACTGACATCATCCTACTCTTTTAGCTTTAATCTTCATCTCTTTCTTATAGCATATACATTTGTTTTGTTATTCTACAGTATCAGTTCTATATTGATCCCATACCCTATCAAGTCATTCATCGACAACTTTCGCATCATGAGGTGTATATCTTAAACTGATTTTTTAAACTTCCAATTCATTTATTATGAAGTTCACTTATTAATCCTCCATTTTTTACGAAAAAATCGACAAAAGACGACAATCTCGTATTCCATCGGACTCGAGAACAGTAATACAGTTGAAACAGTACATCAGATGCGGGGCCATTGTAAGGTTATAAGACATAGTGCATATGTTGCATCTTTCATGATAAAGTGGATTTTTATTTTTATCGACATGGAATACATCATTAATATAAAGTATTCATTCAGATCTTCCGACCCGCCTGACGTAAAAGATATTTTCGCAAGCTTTCTTGACGTTCTTTAAAACTCCTTTGGCGATTCTTTCCACGCAGTTTGTGCCGCACCATTTGAAAATTCTTACGTTTCATCAGCTCTCTATTCGTACGTCCAACGTGAGCTCCCCAAAATTCACATCATAACTACCCAGATATTTAGCAAATAATTATGAAAATTCGATTTTTAAATCAAATATTTTTTGATTTTAACTGTTAATCTTGTTTACGGTTAAATTCAAATTTTGAAAAAAGTCAACACAATTATTACCGTTTTTTTTGGCTTTCCAAATTGCTGACGTCCTTCTCGACCTTTCCTTACCGCTTCCACTCGTTCTTCCTTCGTTTCTCTTCTTAATTTCTTGTGGAATTTTTCAATGTCATTAAGCCGTGTCAAACCATTTTCTTCATTGAGCCTGCATTATAAATATTTTTTTTAACAGACCTACGGAAATACAAACTTGTTAAGTTTTAAGAGCAATAATACTGATTTAATGTATATTATAACTGAAATTCGAAGAAATCTTGGGGGAATAAGTAAAAACAGTTATAACATGAAAGAAAAAAAAGATTTTTTTTCTGTTATATGGATATAAATTCAAAATTTTTTTTTCTCTCATATCATAATCGCCAGATATTAAGCATTATTTCATCCTTAGAAGTGCCTAATAAATAATGAAAAATTACCTAGCGATGGTTTCTTCCACTTCTTCTTCCAATTTCACATCAGTATTTTTTCGCTTCCCATTATATCCCACTTGTTGTTCCAAACGGAAAGCATTGATTTTGCAGAAATCGTCTTGCGTTAAGATTCGAGCCTCACATATTTGTCTTGCCTTTTCTTTTTCCCCAAAAGATGTTGTTTTTTGATTGTTCTACAATCATGACTTGAGTTGGTTAAGCTTTGTTTTGGTAATCAATCATCAGACTTATTAATTAAAAAAATCCCTCTAAATAATAAAAATATTAAATAAAAGCAGTAGATTAAACACAATTTTCTATTTCTTTTTCATTGTTCTTGCTGAAATGCTCAATGGAAATCATAAGAAAATGTCAAGTAAACTATGTTATCAATAGATGATGCATATCATTTTTTGTCAGAAATAATTACCGTTTCAAGAGTCGCCTTACTCGAAAAACTTTCATAATTGCTCATAGCTGGGTGATTACCGAATGAATCCACACTTCCCTTTATGTCCAATGAGTCTTTTTCAACAAATTCAGTATCAAAATCAGTACCATCGCTTTCATTATTCTGCATCTGATGATTATTTTGGACTATATTAGCATAAAAACCTATCACTATAACAGATGATATAAATCTTCGTAAATGTAGCTGCTACATTAAAAAAAATTATAGCATATATGTACACAACAAGAAAAGATTTTATCATGAATTGAAATTTAAGCAAACAATGGAATTTACTGATTATAAGATGAGTCTTAATTCACAGTTTAGATTAAATTTTATTCAGCAAATAAAGAATGATAGAAAAATACTTTTTTTCTCTAGACACAATGAGTAAAGATGAAAATTTAGCATACCAGATCAGCATCAAGTGCATCAACTTCTACTGATAGGCATTCTGCTCCTTCCACAAATTCTTTTGGATGTTCAACACCGAATTCAGTTATTTCTAAATCTTTCAGCACTTCTGTCGGCCTGAAAATATTTCAGGACATTACAAAGTTTATCATAATAAAAAACTAAACCACTAGGTTATATTACTAAACAAACTAACCTGCCCCGATCCTTCTTATGTAAGAGCTTCGGATTGATAGTGCGGAATAAAGTAATGATAGCTCGTGCCGCCATGGATACGTTTTTATTTTTAAACCGCTTATACTGAAAAAAATTGTTGATGCAAAAAGACAAAGAAAGTAAAGCTGTACTATTTTATATAAATCAATAATGCTTTATGCTTTTTGAGCTATTCTAGCAGTGATGGTCGTTTCTTTACAATCCAAGAAACAATTTCCTATTTACCTGCTCTCAAATGTGTTAGTTTTGCAGCATAACATAATGAAAATTATAATTTTCAATATTCTAAAATAGTACAAGAACCTTCGGTATTTCCTTATTTTACTATTGATAACGATACTGAGATCTTTTAATTCTTGATATATGTAGCGAAGTTTTCGAAAGAGAGAAAACAAAACGAAATGAATGCATACATCAGTCAAATCTCTAAGCAGATGCTCCGTTGCAGCAAATGGACAGATTGTAAATATTTCACGTATAGTATTTAATCCAACTGTCATTGCCTCGGATGTATTTCGATCAGAAACAAAGTTTTGAGCAATAACATATACCAATTGTTCAACAGTATCTGGTGGTATCAATTCATGACAAGCTTGCGCTACATAAAGCAATATTCTGGTAATCTAAAAAAAGATGTATCCTAAAAATTCTGTAGCACTGAAATCGAAAGTTACCATCTCGAAATAAAACATCAGCACTAAGTAAATACGAAATAAAATCATTTTTTTTTGAAAAAATGTCTTAATTCCGGAAATCTAAAAAATTTATTCATAGAACAGTTCTATTATAAGATACGAACCTCTCTTTGCTTCGGTTGAAGAAAGCGGTGCATGTAGGAATAAAAAGATAATATTTGCAGTTTATGAGTACCAATCATTCGAGCACACAGCGCCATGCATAAAATACGTGTTTCATATTTCTCATTCTTCCTGCTTTCTAATAAGCCAAACAATTTCTCAGTAAATGTTTGAGCGTCATAAATGTAGCGAATTGCTAATAAATTGCAGAATTTTCCGCCATTTTCTTTTTTGGATTTTCTATCAGCATTTAATAGTTTCTTTACTTTCATGAATTTCTCCTTCTTTTTTCGAGTCTTTTTCGCAGCTTTATATGCAACAACAATCTACAAAATATTTTAGCATCTGAATCTCTCCGAATGAAAATATTAATAACTCATTAAGCCTTTGAAAATCCAACTAAATCTCTAAATTTCAAGTTTTCTTTCGATAAGGAATGCACTTCTTTCAAAGTCTTCTGATCTTCCTCCTCGTTTTCGTTTTTATCGTCATCGGAATCGTCGTCTTCCATACAGCCAAGAAAAAATCTTATTGCTGCAGTCTATAAATAGAAGAAATGCAATACCTAAATCTGATGACTTTAAAGTAGAAATCCAAGCCGCGAAATAATTTTTATATCTCGACTTCTTTCGGAAGATCAATTATTATACCAAAAGTATTTAACTACATAATCCAGAATCTGTGCTTATTAAAAATGCAAGACAACATATGCGAATCTTCAGCAAATGATTTATAGTGATAGCTACGAAAATATTTCGCTTTATTTTATATTTAGTAATCAAATGATCTTTGTCTTTGTTTTTGCCATAAAATATAGTTGTAGTAAACCTGAATGCGAGAAATATTGTGAAGACAGCACTCTGCCAAAGCGTTTGCTGTTTTAGCATCTCTCAAAAAACCTTTCCGAAATCCATCAATGAGTACCGGAAAAATATCAAAAATCAAATAATCGAATACTTTACATTTTCCATTATACTTTTTGTTTGAATAGAAAAAAAATTCCAATACCAATTCAGCTGTGCGTACTACAACGGCCCGCGAGTCTTTCAATTTTGTGAATAAAACAGTTCGAACTTTCCATAGCGTCTTCTGATCGCGATTGTGTAGTGTAAGTTTTTTTACAAAGGTTTTTATTGATCCGCAAACGAACTTCCTGAAAATCAAATAATGTAGTTATTTTTTTCTTTTTTTCTCGTGATACTTCTTTATTTACTTCAGCTGGTTGCACACAACACTGGCTCATGGCAGAATAATTAATTTGACATTTTTCTTTTAATTAATTTAACAATGCTTATGGAAGACGATTCCAGAAATAGGAAAATTCATACGAAAAATTTATGCAGTTTAAGTAAAAAAAAATTAGAAACTAGCCTCAGGTTTTTGTCCTCACAAGGAATAAGTGTGAAAAATAAATCGATAATGGTCAATGAATCAATGATTTTGCGGTTTCGCATTATAATAAGAGCTTTGCAAAATGCTACACGAATCTGAAGGCGATTTTTATAGTCAGTAAATTTTATCAGTTGACTACGTAATTTATTTAGCTAGTAATTCCAATTAAGATTAAACTTAACAAATCCTTCATCATTATTATACTATTACTACTATAATTCGAAAAATTCGGAAAAAAATTTCTTTACCTCTGCGTCAAGTCCCGTTAATTGAGTGTTCAGAATTTCCATAATACTAGCTGCATATTCCTTACCCTCTTCTATAAACGGAACTTATCTATTAAATTCAGAAAAGTCTATCGACATATCAATAATTTCATAAAGTTTATTGAGGTACAACGCGATAAAATATGTTCTCAGAAGTATACCATGAAAACTTCTCTATTTCAAATAAACTAACTTGGATAATGGCTACTAGTAGATGCTAAAAAATTAATCCGTTCCAGTAATGACTGCAAATCCGCATTATTTAAACTGGATTGCAATTTCAGTAATTGTATTGTTTTGATATAAAAATTGTATTCTCCCAAAAATTCTTCCTTGTATGATTCTGGATCCTTATTTATCTGAAAGCAGATTTTATTTTGTCAAAAAAATTGCTGAATAAAATAAATATCTATATTCTCATCTATCTTTTATACTAATTAGTAAAAGCAATTGGAGTACAAGACATTCAATGCATTTTTAATAATAATATAGATTTTAACTTAATAATATTGTTTTATGATTTGGCATGTAGCCAAAAATTATGGACAATCCGCAAATTACATAAGTAATCAGCACATTCTTTATGTTTTTGAAGTCTCCGTCTACGAATTGTCTCAATTTGCCTCCCAAATATCGACATACAGATGGATCGTCAAATATATTTTTGATATTTCCATATACGATTTACTAAATAGATTTTTCACTTCAGCGTAAAAGAAGGCGATAAAATTTAGCCCTTTAATATACAGTAAAAAAGAAAACACGCATACCAATTCCTGTAGTAAACCAAGATTTGTTTCTAGATGAGAAGGCATTACTCCAACCTGAAATGAGTGAAACATCAATATATAAAAAATGACTTTGTAAATTCCTCATGTAACTACCAGAACCCATTCTAAAAGATTATTAAACGACATAATTTTCACCAATATTAATGATAAGCATCAATATAATAACCCAAAATCGAAAATATGAATAGCGGGCCGCAATGTATTTCACGGTTGCGGCCCGAATCAGTATAAATCACTGATAAGATTTGGTCGATAATATGTGTTAATTTGCAAAAAGTTTAGTAATATAAATACAACATATGAAGGGAGTTAATTGACAGGACAGAATGAGGGAGGTAAGAAAAATTAGAGTAAAATGTACTATTTGAAAAAGCATATCTTACTGAGAATTAATTTGATTATCTAAATAGGCGAAGATGTAATTTGAAAATGTGTGACGAAGAACTCGATCTCTTGAGCAGTGCTAGAAGCAGATCTGAATTGCTTGCTGCTCTTCAAAATGCTCTTCAGGTAGGTAAACGGTATTTTCTTCTCGGCACTGAATATATGTACTTGTCAATTAATTGTATGGTTTCTAACATTAGGTTTTGGATTCAATAAAAAAAGCCATAATTCTATTTTCCCCGCAGTTTAAGTCTGTTCTTATAGTTTTTTTTTACTTATTTCCGCAGTCTGTGTTTATCCCTATAGCTTTTTACTATGTTTAAAATTTTCGAAAATTTCCACCTCTTTCAGCTCTGTCTGCATATATAATTTTAGTGTATGTCGTCATTGCAAAAGTCGATGTTTACGAAGTATCGGATACTTACCCAATTAGTTAACATTTTTCATCCTTCTGTACTTGGTAACTTTTTTCTTCCTTTATTATTTAACATATTTATTTGGGGCAAAAAGTTAAACTAATAAATTCAGAAATAATAAATATCGATAGAGCTTAGTAAAATTGAAAATAATAATCAAAAAATTTTGAAAAATGCTAAGCATTGAAAAGATAAGGGACACGAATATTACATTTGATGTCAGATTTTCTAAATGAATGGCAGGAATATTATGTTAACAGCTGAAAATGATAGAAGAAAATCATTAATCAGAAAATAAATTGAAAACTTCTTTGATAGTGAATTAAATCTCAAAATACATAGGCATATTTCCAGTGGAAGGAAACATGAAATTTTAATAAATGATATCAGGAAATCAAAAAATTAGAAGTAAAAGGAGTTTTGCTCCGATCTTAATAAATTATATTCTTTGATTTTGCTGAAATAGTAATTTGATCAAAATTGTGGAGCATCAAGTACCAAATAAAATTAAAACTGCTATCAGCTGATTGCGAATAATGACGTTTCGATTATTCTCTAAATAATCATCATACAATATTTTTTCATTTTCTTCTGATGAGTTATGGAATTTATACTTATTTTAAAAAGATTCATCCTAAATTGCAGGTCTTTTAACAGTGAATGAATTCAAGGAATTGTTCACAGCGTTGTTTCGTTCAGCTCCAGTAGAGGATGCTTTATTCGTTTTGATCAATGCTTTGCATTCTTGTGATAGCTCTCAGATGTTTCGTTTGCAACATATAATAATTTTGCTGGATGATGTAGAGAAAACGCGTTTAGAATCATTATTTATCGACAGCATTGAGAAAGATCCGAACGATAGTCAGCAACTGCTCATTTGCTTATTTTTCATTATTTAGGCAGTTTCCTTCTACATTTTTTATGACATATGTGTACCGATAGTCCATCTCTTTAAACACTGTATCAGTTTTCAGAACTTTCAGAAACGAGTTTAAAATAATCCATATGTCGGACATGTCTAATATGCTAATACATTTCTAACAGATAAAATTTTTAATTTTCCTTTTTTTGAAAAGTCAAAATAAACTAGCTATACTTTGCTAATTATGGGTCGTAATATTATGCAGCAAACATTATATAGTTCTTGAAATTTTCAGTGGATTGGAATTCTAAACAGGGGGAATTATGTAAAATTTTGGGTCAGACTACATGTTTAATGCATAATATATTTGGAAATTCTCATCTTTCAAGTTCGGTTAGTTTTAATTCGTCAGTATCTTTTTCGCATCTAAGATCCAAGAGTTTTCGGTTATTCAGCATAAAAGAAATTGATCCGGGAATTCAGTTTTATGAAATACTTCAATTTTTGAATACATCAATTTTTTTCATAGTAGTAACAAAGAATGTTGCTTTTACCATCTTTGAACTGTTCTAAAGATTTATTGCTTTGTTTTAATTCTTTAAGATTAAATCGAGTGACGCATTTCTCAAGGCATATTTAAATAACCATTGGATATATTTATTAAATTCACTGAAAACTGCTGTCATTAATGCAGTGAAGAGATGTCAAAATACGAAGAATGTGAACATGGGATTCCTCGCAGGCATCATTTATGAGCTGTGCCGCGGAGATATTGTTGTTAATCTTTTTTGCATTTTTTGTCCAAAACTAAGGTTTTTGTTTTCTCAGAGAAAACAATAATTTTTTCAGGAATCAGATTATTGACTTGCAGATGTGAGTTACGACGTTTAATTATCATTCTCGTCTAATTTTTATTTTCAGACATTTCGCACATTCATAATCTGGTTAGGATCTCAAGTAAGTGATATAATTTGGAGCAGCATTAGCGCGAGATTGTTTACGGATACTTCAAACGGCGTAGCTCATTCAGAAAATCTGCTCATATTTGTGCTACTTGCAGTAAAAGATGGCGAAGTGCTTTATGTATGATTTGATGAGATAGTATTAGGAATGAATGAGAATCTTTTGCAGAAATATAAGGCAAAATGATAAGTATGTAATATTACATAAATGAAAATAATAAAAAGAGACATGAAGTAAAATTTTTTGAAGCTTAGATAGCAACTTTTGGAAATGCACGGATTGCATTTTAAAAAATTAAGATTAACATTTCTTTTTGCTTAATTACTTTAATAAACCCTTTCTTTGACCAAAAATTAAGATTGGCATTTTTTTAATTAAAATCCTTTCATCCCCTCCTTTAGTTTCAAAAGAGTTCTGTTGATATTCAAGAGTTACTAATTAAATATTATATCTTGCAGAAATTGTTTGGTGATGAAATATACAAAAACCGGATAGTGAGGCGGATTTTTTTTGAAAAAGCGCTTTTTATCAAAATTTTTCCTTCGGTAGAACAAATCCCTAAAAAATTGGCAATTTGTTTGCATTTCGGCAACAATGAAGCGTGTGGTAATAATTTTTTTGCACAAAATTTGTAGAATCAAAATCATTGCAAAATTTTTCGTTTTCGTAAAGTGTAACGTATGCTCACTTTTACTTTTAGCATTGATTTATTTTAATAAATTGATCAGTCTTTTTGGTGGACCAAAATTTTGCTTTGAAATCTGCATAAATGTTTTTACGAATATTGTAAAATGGTTTTTTTTTTTTAATTTGCT
This sequence comes from Dirofilaria repens, assembly GCA_008729115.1. NCBI lineage: Eukaryota > Metazoa > Nematoda > Chromadorea > Rhabditida > Onchocercidae > Dirofilaria > Dirofilaria repens. The sequence continues at coordinate 33,044 of SNRZ01000238.1, read as the reverse complement.
ACAAAGTCTACATTTGGATTTTTTATTCCATCTAGTTTTAACTTTTTTCTTCCATCTCATCTAATTATTTGATCTTTAATCATGAAGTTTATTATTATTTTTGTTCATATAACATTTATATGGATCTGACATTTAATTGCCCATAATAGATAATGGACCATGGAGTACGCTACATCAGGATACGATCTGTGCAGCTATGAATGTTTGGGTAAGTGGTATACATGTAAATCATTCTTCTGATGAACAGTTGGATTATATTGATGTTGTGCTTCTCAACTTTGTCAAATATGCTGAGTAAGTTTTATTTTGTATTTTGTCAGCATGGCTTAGGAATAATGAAGGATTTCGAATATATAATTATCTGAAAACATGCTCGAAATAGGTATTTGTTTTAAATTTCTAAGTATTCATTCTTTTTTAAATAATCTTCTAAAATGCTGGAAATTTGAAATTGTTATTACAGTTTTCTTATTTTGATTCTTATGCATAAATTAATTATGGAATCATTATACATCATGTTATAATATTGTTCATCTTGAAAGAAGTGAAATTATGGTTTTAATAAATTACTGTAATGATTAAAATTGTAATGATTTAGTATTGATTTTGTTTTCATCAAATTATGAACTTTAAAACTGGGAAGTTTTAGTGAGCGAATACGTCATGCTGTTTCATCCGAAGTTATTACTAAAATGACTGCTGGTATGAACATCCGTCTCAATTGCACAGACATTCGCCGTAGGTTAAGAGGAATGTTTGTATCAGGTCAGCATATTTTCGTTGTTTTTTTACTATTTTAATTTTAGGAATATTTAAAACTCGTAAAAGGAGTCCTTTTTTTCAGCAGTAGGATTTTGTAATTGAAAGCTAAGATATACGGAATAATGCAAAATTAATATTATTTTGCTCGCAGAAATATATTTTTCTAGAAGTACTTACGAATTGGTTTTCGTTGGGTGAGCTGAAATTTGAATTCCCTCCTGAAGCAGATGAGATCATGATAGATTTGAAGAAAATTGTGGATGATGAATATAATACTGATGTGAAGATTGATAAAAATAGTACTGAGGAAAAGAAAGTGATACAACTGGAAATACAGAATATACAAAATGATGGAGACAAAATTGATAGCGATGATGATGATGATTTTCCTGAATATGAAATCCCTGCAGAAGAATTAATTTTGAAAGAGGTTTACATATTTAATAAAAAAATTCCATTGGACACTAACATTTGCTTTGGTAGAGTAAATATTCTTGTAACTTATAAAATATGGTTACTCTTTGCTGCTTCTGACATGAGATAAAATGTATTGTTAATAGCATTTAAAAAACTTTGCTTATCTAGATTGTCTAAAGTCTAGAATTATCTACATTTAAAGCAAAGCAAAAGATGCTTGTCACTTTCTTGTTTTATTCTTTATTTCTATTTTTTCAGGAAGAAAATGATGAAGAATATTACTGTGTAAAAACCCCGTATTATATCAGGGATTGTATTGAGTTGCTCAATGAGCAGAATGATTGTGCCAAATTTCAGGCCGCATTTAATGCTCTGAGTCCAATGATTAGGTAAATGCTTAGTTTTGGTTTTGTTGTTAAATCTGTGCTTTTTAAACCATTTTTTGTTCTATTGAGCAAAAAAGATGTAAAAAGACTGATAATTTGACAGCTCGAAATGATATCAATACTTATCTTTTTTTTTGTATTAATATGAAGTGAGCTGAAAATAACTAGAAACAATATTCGATCTAACAAATCACATATCAATAGTAATCATATATGTATTTCCAATAGATCATATATTATTGCCATGCTACTTCAGTAGAAAACATTTTTTGAGACTAATAAATTCTAAGCAATTTATGAAAAATATCCGCTTTATGAAGGAAAAAAATATCCAAAAAGTATTAAATTAACTTCACTTTATAATTTAATTTGGATAGTATGTTAAACATCTGTAATAACTTATTTGGAATAATTTCAGACGACGAGCTGTTGGTTATGAACAGTCCGCGGAAGAACTACTTTGCCGACTTATCGATCTTAGTGATCGCTTCAGAATTGAACATTTCCAGGTATTTATACTGATTAATAGAATAGTGAGGACAACATGTATATCATTATTATATAGAATAACGCATATTCACTATTTATCCAGAATTGATGGGATTAATCCTGATTTTTTTCTCCCTTATTCCGATGAAGCCTCATTTTTGTTCTGGATATTTTAAAAATCATTTTTATCGCGCACTGAATGCTTATCATAAATATACTAGTGCGCTGAAGATAACGAATTTTGGAATGAAATTAATTTTGATTTTAAATTCACAGATTTTCGAAAAAATTTTTGTTGTTACATATTGCAGTTCGAATTGATATAATTATTTGCAGGAGAAGAGACTAGAGCTTATTAAATCGTGTTTAGTGACAAGTCCGTATCTGGGAAACGTTGCCATTGATATCATGTTTTCGAGAAAGTTTGTTTAAATTTGATATTACATATTATCAATGTAATTCATGTATTTAAAAACGGTAAATATTTCTTTGTTTATCCGTATTTCGGTTACTTCATTTTCAGATGTTCAATGATGAATAGGTACATAATTTTAAAGGCTTTGTCCGATGCGGCATCTGAATATTCATCTCCAACCGGAGGCACCGAAATCCCAGAAAACGAAGGTGATGTTGAAGGGCTAATGTAAATTCCTTTTAGTAATTTAATTCTGAAACGATTTTGCTAAACATAGTTTTCAGCTGGTTTTTTTTTTCTTTTTTTTATTGTAAGTTATGAGATTTAGGTTTGATAAGTTATTCAATAGTAATAAGAAATCCTTTTCATAAAATGTCATCAGATATGAATTTATTCATGTAGTGATTGTTCAGATAACAAAATTTTGAACGATGATGATGGTAAACTAAAGTTCAAAACAAAATTTTTCGTTAAAACACCAATTACGATGTTAAAGGAAAACAGATTTACACCAATCGCAAAATTCCTTCTTCTATCCCTTGACTGCAATCGATCAATATCGTGAACATCTTGATCTCATTGTTAGCTTTTATTTAGTTATTGTGAATAAATTTATATCAATAGTCTGCACATGGTGATATTTTTTAATATAAAAAGAGATTCCTTATTTCAGGGTCGAGATTCGGAATTACTGAGTAAGATTCTTTTCTGTATGGCTCATTTGATCAAGTATTCTGGCGCTTGTCCATGTACGGTTAGAATGTGTAGGTATGTTGACTGAATGGAACTGCTGGTTTGCCTTTCAATTTTAGATAATTGTAAAGTCAGTTTAAAATATCTGAAGTTTGAGTTTTTCGGCATCGAAAATTTCAGATATATTTTACTTTTCTTGATAATCTAAACATTCTTTTAGATATTTGTTCTCGTTTGTGAAAAAATATGATGACTTGTTCAACAGATTAAAAATATTTTTATATTAATAAACAATGAACCAATTGAAATAAAAAATTAAGTTATTTTTTTAAAAGAAGAAAATGGATGTTTCAGGTCCTTTCATATCAAGTGTTAAAATTTCAGCATTTCTGAATAAGATAAAAAATTTTTTTAATTAGTGATTCTAATTAAAAAAACATATATTAGATGACTTGCTTACCTCGAACTTACTTCCAAAATGATTTCTGAGAAATATAGCATGTGACTTCGCCAAATAGTTTGAAGAAGAATTAGGGAGGGGATAAATTCAAATCAGGTATAACACACCTGATACACAGTAGCATTTTATTGAATGTAGAGGTTTCTGTATCAGTTGTCTGTGGATGAGCAGTACTGTGTTTTTACCATGATATATTTCTTCGCTGCAGTACTTTGGCTCGTTTACTCATTCCACTGCGACATAATACGAATTTTGCGGTCAGACAAGCCGCACTTTTTTGCTATGCTTCTATTTGCTTGTCCTTATCGACGGATATAGTACTGCACTTCTATTCAGGTAAGTAATATATTTTTGTTTTACAGTCTTATTTATTCTGATAGAAAAATCATCGCTATAAGTGTCAGAATTTTATTTATCTTAGCTTAACGGTTTAATGATACTAATGAGAATATTTATAGCTTTTTTCTCAAGAATACTAAAGAACTATTAGCTGGAATGAATTTAATTGAAATCCGAAGTTTTCACAATCTATAAATTTTGTTGTATTTAAATTAAATTTTCATAACGATTGCATTTCTTATAGAAGAATTATCCGATTGGTTCGAGTATACTACAAAACTAGCCGAAGCTGATCCATCAATAGAATGCAGACAAATAGCACAAATAGCTGCTGAAACCATTGCTGGAATTATATCTGTGAACGAATAACAAATCAATCATATTGATAAGCAAAATCGTTGAGTTGTTTTTCCTAATGATCGAAAAAACCTATATGGGTTGGAGTTCACATATATTATGAATTCGCAAAATATTGTGAAAATGATCATTATATTCTACCATTTTAAAGAATTTCTTATTCTGCTTGTGTACATTTGTATTTCTATGGATCTAGAAAGGTTTGGAAAGTTTCAACTGATAAATTTATATAAAATTGTTTCTATTTTGCATATATTGATATTATTTACGTGATAGCTTACTTTAAGTATTAAGAATCAATCGTTTGACTAATATTATTTTATTCACGAATTATTCTAAGAGGTGATAGTTTGACTAAACGTTTTTTTCTGAAAAATGTTTGCTGAGATCATAATTTGATTAAAATATATCGAATTAATTTGAACCTAATATTGATCCATTAATATTTAGAAAAATAAGAAATGATTTTAACCTATCGTTTCTTTTATCAATTAATAGTACTTCGGAAATTTTATTAGTGTTTTTTTATATTTTTTGCATCTATTTTTTCTTTTCCTCCCATTGATCTTCTGAATCACTTGCTTAAATTAAATTAAAATAAATGATTTCTCCATATAGATTTTTAAATAATGGTACATAGTGGGTTTTTTGCAAATGATCTGCAATTGTATCAGTAAAATAAGCATCCTAGTTAAAGTTAGAGAACAATCAGTGAATGAATATTTATTTTAATTCTAAAATTTTACATTTCCGGAAAAGTTTTTGAAGAGATGATAGAGCGAGAGTGACGAGTAACTTTATCAGATGACAGAACTGCAAACTAGGGAATGGATTGGTTAGAAATTTTGAAATATTCAATTTTTCTTTCAAATTCTAACTTGTTTATTGCAATATTTTCTTGGATTTGTTTCTCTGCACCATATCGTGGTGCTGGTTTCAATTAATCTTATTCATACAAATGTCAGTATGTATTGTACAAGTTTCTCTACAGTAACAGTAATTTTGTCCTGGAATAAGTTTGCTGGTAATTATCAAAAATCCAGGCATCATTTTCCCTACCGTAAGATCACAAATGAATACAATGTATAAATATGCAGAAATTGAAAGGGAGTGTCAGTATATCCTTTGAACATGAAACAATAAGATAAGAAAACATAGCAATACGAAGAGTGGACAGTGAGAGGCTTGTCCGGTTGATGATGTAGACGATCTCCCGTTACAGTAATCAGCGTAACAAGTACATACTGTAATATAGCTATCGTCGCTTAATTCTGTCGGTATTTGAACGCTCACGCTTTCTAAAACGTATTCATGTTGCTAACTTAAATTGATTTGAAAAAATTTTGTTGAAAAATGGAATAAAGAGATCAAAACCTATATTGATGACAAGAATCGCGATGCATCCACCTATACCACGTAACAATTGTTTGATTGAAACCATTATAGAGAAGTTCATTAAGACACCCGCGAATATGACCTCTTATTCGAACTCCTACAAGTTGTTCATCTACAATAAAATTATCTTGATTGTTTGTACGATAATCTTCCAAATAAAAATTAATATTTCAGGAACAAATGTAAAGAGATTGGATAACTCTTAATGTATACTGAAGTAATCTCATCATCTATTATAATCCCATGCAGTTTTGTTAAAAATGCAACTCAACTTGCACTACTATATGAGGTCTTTCCGTCTTGGTATAATCAGAACTTTAACTGCACTCAGTGATCCTATCAATTTGAATAGAAAAAAGTACCAGCTACTGTCGGTTCCTCCCACATTCGTATGCAAATTGTTGGACAAGAAGTAAATGAGACGTATTGTGGATCGAGATCGTTGTTGTTGCATAGATCCGTGAAATTTTTTGGCCTTTTGTAAATGAACGAAAGAGCAGGCCAAACTGTTTCGTAAAGTCGTGACATGCAGGAAAAACAGCGAGCTGTATCTGAAACTGAGGCTAATAATGAATAGACAGACTTCGAGATTCCATAAACTTAGAAAGTTATATTGTTAAAAAAGTAGTGATAGTTATTCCCTGAGTAAAATTTGCAATATGGGTTGTCACTCAAAGTCATTTACATTTCAGTCTTTCGAATCTATAGGAAAATTACAATTCCAGCAGCCGGTAATCACTACAATTGCATTGTTTTTCTCATCATCTTATCATATCAATATGAACTTTTTCGCCCACGTAAATGAGCCTGAGCTCCTGTTTTCGAGCAAAGTGTTTTAGAAATCGAGAATTTGTAGACATTAAAACAGTAAAAACTGAACTAAATCTAATTAAGTTCACATGTATATTTCCAACTCACCAAAACTCAATCGATGAGAAATGTAATTGCTATTGCACTAAGTTTCTATACCAGAAAATATCTATAAAATTAAACATTTCTTGAAGTAAGTGGTACTTCATTTAATATCAGCGAATCAAAAATTTTACCACTAATATGAAACCGGCTGTAGATATTGCTATTACTGAGAATATCAACATTAAAATCATCAAAAGACATTAGATGAAATAGTTTAGTAAAGCCAGACTCCTGCCATCTATGCCTTTCTGAACTAGGAATATTGCCATATAGTCCGGAAACATCGTTGTATCAGTGGTATTGATGCACAACAATATTGATATTGAGATTGTTACGGAATGCAAACACATCGCGACATCGCTTCGTACCAATAGTTGTAGAAGCACAAGCTATTCTAATAAATGAGTTAATTGGAAATAGGACAAATGTAGAATTCAGAATCCTTAGCCAGAAATTCATGATACTGACTTGCTGCATGTTGATTCATTTAATGATTAAATAACAGCAATAACTATAGTTCGAAACCTCTCCTAATATTAATTATAGATAATAAGTTTAATATATCAGTATACTGATAATGATATAATATGAGCAAAAGATACATTCGTCAAATAAAGTCAGTTGCTGTTTAAAAACAGTTGTGGCATCTTTTGGCATTATGTTTTTCTGATCAGTTATCTCCAAATAAGTGAAAAATTTAGTTTCAGATTAAAAAGTAGCAACAAGAATATAAAAGAAGATTGATTCGAAAAGTAAACTTGAGATTCTATCAATAATATCCGTTATTAATAAAATGCAGAGAAATACAGTACATAAGATTAGACAACTCAAATTCATGGAATCAAAATAAATTATCCAACTAGAACTTTTTTCTGCTACTTGTGCAGTTACTGTAGTACAAACCCGAAACAATATGTAAATATGGTATTAATCAGCTATGTAGATGCATTTAATTAGCAATAGCAAAAATTAAACTAATGTTTGGACTCTTCTGAGAATCTTCTGAATATTAATTATTATGAAAACGACGAAAAGAAGAAGATAACAATTTATAGTAAATATATATAATGAGATTGGTGAAAACAATAACGGGGATTTAAAGATTATTAAGGTCAGTCTTTATCTTAAACTAACATAAACGATTGTATCAGATGATCGAATGAATCAATCTCAAAGAGCGATTTTCTAAAAACTTTTTTACTCCCATTCTTTTATTGATTAAAACACTCATCAATTTAAGTGTTACCAGAATCCCTAATATACTGCTTTCAATTTATTCTATTTGATCCATTTCATAGTTTAATCCGCTCAAGCTACATAATACATGGCTTACAGATACTATAAAATTTATTCGGACATATACTATTTTGCATTTGATGATTATTTTGGCTTACACGTCTCATATGAATTTAAATTTAAACTTAAATGGGAATTGAATAAAATTGCTATGCGATTCGAGGAGTAATAAGAATAAATGCATTATCAAAAAAAAAATAAAATAAAATAAACAATATATCATAATACTTATTCTTTTATTTATTTATTTATTGTTTATTAGTTGATTATCGATATATAATATATCTTAACAGATAAATAAACTATAACAAGCAGTAATGTCAATATTCTCTCTAATGTGACAAATACATATCAACTGGAAAAGATTTATGCAAAAAAACGAATTTACTTGAGATCACATATTAAAGAAAATTTCAGAAAATAGTTTATTGAATATTCGATGTTAAGGAAAAGATCAAATCGATTTGCAAAAAAAGTAGAAAATATTGATGTAATTTGATTATCGATGTCAAAAAATATGAAATTTATGAAAGTAAGAGTCTTTATTTTTTTACAATTTATAATTAGTAAATGTAATAAACAAGAAAACTAGCTGAATAGAGGAAAGTTTAGGAGAATCGAAATGTACACATTCCTTTCCATTGCTTAAGAATGCAAGAAATAAATATTGAAATAAATTAAACAAATTCGTGATATAAAGAAAAATTTGATCATTGCGATATTTGAAATGTTTTACTTATGATTTACAAAATATATAAATCATTTTATTTTTAGAAAATATTGTCATAAATTTCCATACATAAAAATTACTGCTACAAACTATTAATTTAAACTATTTTAAGAATTTCTAATTATTCTGCAAATCTATCAATGAATTTGTTTTGTTATATAAAATTGTTTACATTTCGCAAAGAATTTCTATCTATTCTGTCAATTTCATCAAAAAATGTCATCACAAAGAATTTTAACTAATTCGATGTTATTTAATTGAAGAATTGTCATCACATTCTTTTCATCATAAAGTTTCATTGCTGCAAGGAATTTTCTGAACTTTGCATACTTTTAGAAATAAATGAAAGAGTATTTACAGCAAGCTAGTTCTTTACAAAAAATATAGATAGATGCATAATGGTGTTCTAGCAGTATTCTCTTTGGTTTACATAATATGCAAATTTAATCAGGCTTGACTTAACTGGCTCTGGCTCTTTGCAGGAAAGTAATGCTGATTCATAAAAGTTAGCATAAATGAAAACCAAGAAATTTTGGATTCCGAGCGTAAGAATGTCATCGTTTTGCATAATGGACACAAGAAATGTCCCCATAGCGTTGTAAGTCATTTTTATTACTAGATAATGTTAATATATATTATAATTAAGGACATTGCATAAACGATCGCTAAAAGCATTTTGATACCTTATAGATAATGTGATTGTTGAAGGATTCGAATATACGTTTGAAGCATTTAAGAAAGAATCAAACTTTTGAAATGACAGTTATAATGCATTTTCCTGTCTCACAAATATAATTCCCTGTTTCAGGTTTTTGATTAATGCATTAAGAGTTCAAGTTTTTTCTAGCATTCTTTTTTACGAACATATTGGAAGCTAAAATAATAATTGCTTATACAATAACTACAAGCTGATATCAAGTTTTAGAAACAAACTACATGAATTAATTAATTGGTTTAAAAGACTGATAGCGAAAAATTAAAAAAATGATGATAGAGAAAAGAGAAACAAAGAAACTGCAAATATTCTGGTTGTCTTTCATATCTTCTACAATATTATTTCAATTCCTCAATTAAATTTTTCATTCGTAATGGAATGCAAAAGCCTAGATTACAATTCTCTTTACAATACCTTTTGATAAACTTTATAAGCTGATTAAATTGAGATATGTCTGATATATCTTCTTCGAATGAAATAAAATTATTGAAAATAGCTTGATATCAATAACAATAAGTGATTAAAATTATTTCTGTTCCAATCACTAATGTCCTGCAAGTCAATCACATTAATAGGTATAAACGTTAATAGAGTTTATTTACTATAAACTTTAAAATCTACTTATTCCTTCCAAACTGAATATATAGTATAGATAAAATATACTTGCCAAGTCTGTATGCTTCCCTTTTGCATAAATACATCTACGACACTGATATTCTTTGTATAGATCTAAATAATCATTGTGTAATGAATAAAATTAAAGTGTACGTAAAATTGTGTAATTCAAACTGTCACATATAGTTTAATTAAAACTAATGTATGCATAATGCATATGCTATTAAAAAATGTACAGTAATCTTGCATTGTTGTAACGTATATCTGTTACTATATTACAAAAACCCGATGGTTTACAGTTAAATGATTGATCACTTAATGAACATGTTGATATTTGCTTAGGGAAGTCGTCTATTTCTCTTAACAATCATTCTATAAAATTATGTAAAATAGTATAAATTTGAAGAGAAGGGAGCTTTGGAAAATGCAAAAAATCAAAAAAAAAAATACTGAAGGTTTGCTTTAAAAAAGCATGCAAGAGATTCTGTAGCTATTCTGCATGAAGCTGTTATGTTTTATCTTGAGATGGATAAATAATTGTTAGAATCTCTTGCATATTAACTTTGACCTTATCAAGTTTATACTTCTGAATAATGAGTATATGATTATTTTGAAAGTGGCTGTTCACCATAATATATTAAAAAATATTCTCTGCTTGAAAAATTGTTCGATTGATAAAGAGAAACGGGAGACTTTCTGCTTAGATTAAGAGCTGTGATAAACAAAGATCGCTTGAAGATTATCTAATTTTTAGCTATCTCTTTTTTCTGGATGAGAAATATTCTCATTTCCCTTAATAACACCTGATTATAATATTTGTAATTAAGCGTTATCAGAACATAAAACGGAATTTTATATTTCTACTCTGGCTGATATTTTCTGCTGATGTTGCAGCTGTGTCAGAATATTTAATAAGAAATGGATCAGTAATATTTACCTGAAGCAAAAGAAAATCAAAGCATAACTATGTTTTTCTTCTATAAAGTCAAATAATAATTGACTATCTGATTTTTAATTTTAGTAGTCCGAAGAAACAGCATCTATTTCATGGGATAAAGAGAAGAAATAACAACTATTGAAGCCAAATGATCTAATTACTGGTTTGCGATTCCGATAGAAGCCCTGTTGGCTTTGTTCAATGATTGGCTACTGAATGAAAAAATTATTTCCAGTATTTTCAACAGTTTTTTTTTAATCTTCAGCAAATTTTAAAATTCTGAAAGTAAAGCTGCGAAAATAGCGTTCATACGATGTTCAAATAGAACCGTGGAAAGAGTAGCGTAGCATAAAGGTTCATATAAATTCATATAAGATTTTATAAAGTATTATAAAACAAAGAAATGTATAATAAATGTTGTATCTAACAAAAATAATGTAAATTGGAAAACAGTATGAAAAGCAAAAAAGATTAGTGAGAAAAAAAGCTTAAGGAGAAATTAGAACTTGACGAAAAAAAAAATTGAAAGCAAATACTTGACAAAAATTTATCGATATCTCTGTCCCTTGAGAGCAAATCGTGAAGTATTTCTTTTTTTAATAGTACTTTATAAATATTCTTAGAATTATATGAAATAGCTATTTCTTATTGATATTTAGAAAAATATATTATTTTTTGATAGCCGCAGAGCACTATGATAAGATAGAAGTTGGAATGTCATTTAGAAAATCAATGCATGTACGAATTTATAATAACCATCAGGAACTGATAACTTATTTGACCAACAAAATCATTTTTAATTTTAACAATTTCAATTTCATGTATCTTGCTAAATATTTGGCTTTCCCAATATTAATAGTTGATAAGACGAAAAAAAGGAAAAATCAACAATCAGAAACAATTTTCTGTCTGCTCGTATTCTTGTGTAATTCGCATTCATTTGATTTTATGAAGAAAGACAATGCTTCATTTACACTATGTGGTGAAGTTTATTTTCATTGTAAAGAAATTTTCCGTTTTCCTGAAATATTTGGTAAAGAAATAAAAAATATTTATTATAATAAGCAGCAAGATGAATTCGATGATTTCTGATTCAGAAAATCTCAATGTGTTAAATGTCAGAATGAGTTATTAATGCGTATGTGATTGAAACTAATGTATTTAAAAAACCAGAAAATAGAACTCTGCTCAGACTTGCTTCAATATTTCTAAATTCATTGCGTTATCAGCTTGAATCCTCATGATGAGTATCAATCCGTTCCCAGGTCATTTGTTTTGTTAAGTAGAATTAACCAATATCTTAGGATCGATTAGGTCACATTTAATCAGCTGCTTTTTGCAGAATGTAGAATAGATGTTGATGAATTAGAATAATAAAACATACATCTTACACATGAATGCAAACTTCCAAAATAATCTGACTGGTATTTTTACTTTTAAATACTAAAAACATACTGTTCTCTTGCATCTGCCTCCAATTTTATTTTTCAATATTCGACTTCAACCACACTCAAAAATTAAATGCAACTTATCAATGAATATATTTTTAACAAGATATTGGATAAATAGTAAATCTAATAAAACACAATATATACTTTTTCATCCTACGCATAAAGTAAAGTTAACATATGAATATCATTTAATTCCTGAATATGATTGCAATCTGATATTGCAAAATGAAGCTAAGCTATATACAAAAACAAAAGAATATGGAGAAACCTAAAGAAGAAAAGAGAGTTAAAAAAAGTTTAAACAACAACTTTTATATTCGAATTGTTTTCTTAGTTACAGAACTATGCATTCTAAAATTTTTTTTCAGAATTGATCAGATGGAAATTATTAAATGTCCTTAAGCAATTGTCATGTAATACTCTTAAAAATTACGGTAATTCTGAAAGAGTTCATGATTTGTGAGTTTTCGAAGCTGGAGAATTTAAATATCTTAAAATACTGGAAAGAAAAGAAAAAAAGTAAAAATTCAAGACGAAATTTTTTTTTTTAAATTTTTATTTTAAACAATATCAGCAAGATGTACTGTTGCAAAGTGATGAACGAAACTATCTTAGACATGTGTTTTGACATATTTGAATATTGTCGATGATACTAGCTGTAATATTCTGTGATACAGATAACAGACATCTTTTTAGGTCTCACTTCTTATATTTTAAATCATAAAAGCTATTTTGAATCAAGGAATGAATCAAGGAAATATTTACGGCTGCTGTGAGAGTTGTCATGACAATATTCCACTGAGCGTATATTTCAATGGCAATTGACAGCACATAGATGACAATGTTCAGCAACATTTTCATCAAACCTCATAACCTGATTATCTGAAATGATGGTTTATATCAATAGTCAAGTTCCATTGTCTCAATTATATCACGCAAGGTTGTAAGTCGGTATTCGTCTAAAGAGATTCATTACTGAATATTTCACAATGATTCCCAGCATTCACTAAAAATGATATGCAGAATTAGGATTTTTCTGAAAAAGAAAGGATTAAATAAAGTATGAATGACTGTTGTGAATTTTACATAACTTTAGCAAAGAACACTTCAACAGAGGTACATATATAAGTAAACTCATATATGGACGTATATTTACATACACACATACACACACATACATACATACTTTATATACTCACACAAATACACAAACAAATACAGATGTGGTATGGAATTTAAGAAAAGAGAAATGACAGAAATTATTGAGCTTCTTCAACTATTTCAAGAAAATTGCTCATCACACCTTTCCCTTTACTGCTTTTTGTTTGCAGCTCATCACGATACACTCCTGAATATTTATTGAATATGCAGGTCAACATAAGATGAACTTTGTATTGATGAATAGCATCTCTCGTATTCTACATCGGTTTCCTTTTTTAATGAGATTGGGAATAACCCTGTAATATCCTGTTATATAATATTTCAGATTCATAATGAATGAATCTGAAATATTGCCTCTGAATTTCCTGCATTTGGAATAATAATTTAGGTTTTATTCAGTTTTTATAAATAAAATAATTAATTTGGTCGTAGATCAAGTAGCAAATCAAAAATTTACAACCAATAAACGGCATAATTATTTTTTAGCTTATTTGAAATTTTTAAATATTCGTTTTGTTTTAGCGTAAGTTATAACTCTGCAAATTTTGATATGATTGATATTCAGAATGGAAATAGTGTTTAGAATAAAATTATTTATAGCAGCGAATATTCCAGACATGACTTTCCTTATTAAGAGCTTTCTTGGAATACCGCTTGAGAAATTATACTAATTCCCATTAGCATTTTAGAATAATTGTAAATTGAATCAATTTCTTTTCTTCTTTCTTCTCTTGCTTCTAAGTTAAGTCAAAATCTTTCTAGAATGCATCGATGGTGGATAGCTAGATTCAATTTGTAGTAATGATGGGTATAAGTTCGGGTGCTTCAATTAAACTTCAAAATAATGGTAATATGAAATGGTGAAGAAATACGCTAAACTGTTTGTGACTGTGATAGTAAAAGCAATATTTGCTAAACTAAACATAGTTTATTTATTCTTATATCGAGTGCGAGAAGAAAGATAGAATATTAGATCTTAATTTTTGCTCGAGATTCCGAATGTACAGCTAATGAGTTATCATAAAGTAAACCAAGAGCCGAACATAAAACTAGTCTTATTATTATTTTTTTTCAATAAGAAATCTTGAAGGTAAATTATAAGGGAAAATCAATGCTTCGAGAAAATGAGCAAAAAGAGTCGTTTATATATTATTATATCATGAGGGTTAAAATTCAGTGAATTTTATATTAGAATCCGTGAAATGAACTGTAAAAGATGAACTTCAGATTATCCCAAATGCTTAGATGAAGGATTCGCTGAAGCAGAATAGATCGACCACTAGTGAAAATTAGTTTACAAAATAACTTTAGCGTTGCAGATGGAAAAAAAAGAGGGAATGGAGAAGTTGCTGAATGCTATACGATTGATAAGTTAACTTATCGCTTAACAAACTATGCAGAGGTCATATTTCATTAACTTATGAATATTCCGAAGAGAAATTGTAGAGTGTTTATTCTGTATGATGAGATCAGCCGAAATTTTAGGCAAGCGATGAAATTAACTGATGACATATCTCTGTTATTATAAAATCATGAAAGAAATGTAAGTAAATATTTTGAAAGGAAAGACATAGAGCTTCAGGCTTATTTTACAGGAGCTAATGATGCTGATAGAATTTTAAGCATTAACCTTACTAACCATGATAGAAATGAACCAATAAGAATCAGTGGTATTTTACAGCATGAGAAAAGTGTCGGTAAGTTGAAGATTTATTACAATAAGAAACATGAGATAAATGTCGTTCGAAAAGGTGAGGAAAGGCATTATGAATTTAAAGAAGGTGCATGTTATGGAATAATGAAATCTTTTGAAAATCAGCAGAATTCTAATTGCATTTTCTTGTCACCAATTGATTTTTGGATGTCTTATTTACTAACTTTGCTTGAAAATTTTAATTTTGAAAGGGAATTCTCGTAGTAAGGAAGTTTTGTTATGTTGCTCTTCATTGTTTATGTTAATGAATGCAATTAAGGCGTCTCATCAAATTCACATTTCATTTGCATTGTAACTACTGAATACTCAACATATGTTTAATATTTTCTGTGCAAAATAAATGTGTCATAACAAGATAGCAAATAGTATCCTAAATCTATATAAAATGCATGATGAATAATAATGAATTTTGCATGCAATGTAAGAAACATGAAGGAAAATTTGGGTTTATGTGAAAAGGATTTAACAACAATATATGGTGAGATGTGAGATGAAAATTTCTGAGATATTCCAGATTTGTTTACCATATATTCCAAAAATTAAATAACGGTACATTTGTTAGAATTTAAGCTAAATCGAATCTTTCCAGCGCAGTCATCTTTGTTATACTTTTAATTAGTTGGGTTAGATTGTCTTTTCAAACTTCTGACAAACATATTTAAATTATTGGAAAATGAGCATCGAAAGCAATATTTTAATAGATGTAATCTGGATAAATGCTAAATAATATGAAAAAAGTTGAAATTCATGTTAGCATTGGCGAAAATGAGTCGTTGACTTTCTTATTGTTTCAGAATAACTTTAAAGAGATGAAACAATGAAGAAAGAAAACTAATGTAGATCATTTGGGTAGAAAAAAAAGTTGGTTCTTAACTAATCCATTGATATGTGAAAATTGGTCAAGAGAGAAAAGACAAATTGAACTGAACGATGTGCATCTTATTCTTAGAATATTTTATCATAGTTTCATTTCTCATGATGATAAGATTCGATCTGTTGAAACTACTTTTTGATGATTGAAAACTGAGGGTAGGCGGTGATTTTGTTGGATTACCTACGATTTTATGAATTTTAGCTTTTTTCATTTTTCCTGTGAATTTTGAAATGTTGTTTCTATTAAAATTGAGGATTGGAAAAAAGCTAGAGAAATTTATGTAGAATAGAAATTTATCGAACGATTAAAGTATTTGAGAAAAGTATACCTAATTCATTATAGTTATTTAAACGGATAAAAAATGTTATGGCGTAATTTTTACAACATTATTTTATTTAAATCTTCCAACATCAATCAAGAGCGAATAATCTATTCGACAACTATTTTACCTTTCATATCCAATAAAGAATGCGTGAATACGTTATAGCAATATTGGAAGTGAGATTAGTCGATGGAATAAGAAATGAATGAATTCTTATATTTTTTTATTTTTCTCAATAATAGAAAACTTCTTCATCAATAGCGTGCGAAAATTTCCGTTATTTTCAAGATGTGTTAGAAAAAATTTGAAAGAGTGTTTGTCCTTAGATTAACATGTTCATTTTAAGAGAAATGAAGATAAAGACGATCGGGAAATTGAATCAATAATCATATTTTACTATGATAGTTCCAGAAAACTTCAGATATTATGATTTAATCGAAAATTAATATTTTCAGTTAAGTCAGTCTTTGAAACTCTAAAGCATTTTAAGAGAAACGCAAGCAATAAGACATATGAAAAGAGAAATAAAAAATGGTAGATTGCGTAGATGTGAGACAAATAGAAAGTTTTGGTGATAAATCAGAACAACAGAAGCAGATTATTTTCAACTCGAATACCGTGAAACAATAATAAATGGTATGATATGAATTTTCTGAAATCCTTCCTCTCTGTTAGAAAAATCAATAAATGAAAAAATAAGAGTTTTCAATAAAAAAAACTGCTATCTGCCGTTTTGTTTGATCTGTTTCACAGATAATGATAATTATAAGAATTTATTTTTCGCAGAACATTGACAGTCCTACAATATGATAATCAAGTGACAAAGATTTCTTCTTAATTATTCAGACTAGAATAATCATTTCTAAATTTCGCTAGGAATTGATAAGGAATTGGTTTTAGATCAAGAATTAGTACAATCGTTCAGCGAGGAAACTGATGATTAGATGACTGTTAAGCCAACAGTAGCTTGAGCAACTAATCATCCGTTTTATCAATCGTGCCATGGTTCATGCTTGGTTAGCATGGTAAGAAGTAATAGATAATTTAATACATTAACAAAGGATTATATATTCATTTGATAAATGAAACTTATTACAACAAAGAATTGCATAGACATACAATGAATAAACTGTAGTAAATCATCTAACATGCAACAGATAAAGCCAATGGTTAACTGATAATCATTTAGTTCTTAAAGATAAAGCAAAGAGTACAAAGATTGTTGTTTGACGTTAACCATTTACAGTATCCTTCATAATTCTAAAGAATATTCTACTATTTAACAAAGTAATAATTAATACAAAGAATTTCTATAACACATATTTCAAAATACAAAGGTACTTTGATTGCAGAGAGAGAAAGAGATTATAAAGATATTTTAAAATTTGCAAATTATTTCTTTCTTCTGGAGACTATATGCAAATTGAAAACTTTGTCATACACTTGTTTTAAAATTATCATAAAATGACAGGAAGGAAAGTAGGAAAATGTCAGATATCAACATTAAGTCGTTTTGAACAGAAAAGATGTGGAAGAAGGCATTTTCTTATGATATCCGTTCAATAAATAGGACCACAATTTCAAAGTTCTTCAATTCAGTCTTTATCAGGGACAATGAAAAAATAAGTCAGCCTAAGAATAAGTCATTATATTTAAAAATTATCATATTTTCATCCATTCCTCATGAAGTAGCTTGGCAACAAATCAGCTAATATTTGCAAACAATTAATTTCGTAGTAATCTTTGAGTAACAAACCAATCAATGACTATCATCTTTCTTCATGGTTTTGTCGCGTAGCACTCATTCCCTTCTGAAAGTTTCCTTATTCTTCTTAAAATTACAAAGTCATTCCTTAATACACGAGTTGTCGTTCAAGCGACTGTATTGATTTTTTCATGGATTTGAAAATTTTTGAAAATTTTCAATTATTCTGAAGGAAATGAAAGAAATCAAATATTGTACTCTTCATGTGATAAACTGATTTAATGGATATATTGGAAATACATAAGTAAAATCTTTCCGATTTTTGCAAACAACTTTGCTAAATTTATTGAACATAAGTCTCTCGAGACAAATAAATTTTCTGGTATTCAAGGCTAATAGATAGATGAAGAGAAGCAAGAAGTTATCGAGAAATATCTTGCAATAGTAGTCGAGTAAGAAAATCATGGAATAAAACTTTACGAACTTGATGAAGGTTAGTTGCTTTCTTGAGTAAATAGTTTGATAATCCAGAATATTTTGCTAGAAACTGGAATAAAGCTTGAGATTCGACTTTTATCCGTGTCGGTTGAATAATTTTAATTCGCAATGTGGCGCTTAATATTTGCGAGCAAATAACTTTTAAAAGCATTATGAATTCAAAATCATTTCCTTCCTTCATCCTTAACTCCTTTATTTCTTTCGAAAAGATTTACGTTTACGGAACTTCTTTTGATTATGTAAAGACAGATAGAATCTTAGTTCATTCTGAAAAAGACGATTTAATAATTATCACGCAGACTCATTCCAACGTATGCATAAAGATTTAAAAGTTGAAATTGCTGACTTTCTCACAGGTAAAATAGAAAGTATTCCTTAGCGTAGCACGAAATCTCGCAAAATATTTATTTTAATTTGCTATGTCATTATATTAACTTTTGAATATCATTGAAAGATTATATTAATCAAATTTAAGCACAGGCATCATTCTCTACAAAATTAGAAAAATAAAATGAATAGAATCTGTGTAAGCAATGAATCATTGATTTAAAAATTTCATGCTTAGATACAAGAATGATTTAGGCATTGAAAAAGTAAAGTAATTCAAATGTGTCTGTTGTTCAATAGATGCAGAAGACGTAAGAGCGGAATAGGATTCTTACTGTATGTCCAAATATCACAATCCTTCAGTTTCAGTGTGTGTAAAAGTAAGTACACCTCAACACTCAATTTATATAGATTATAATTATTACATGTGCACAGAGAAGCATTTTTGTAACTAAGCTTATGAAACTTAAATAATTAAACTTGAGGAACCTGTAACAAGGTTCTTCAAGTAAACTTAAAGAACTTTTTCAAGTTTAATTATTCGAAAAAACATTTTTAGCTTATTCCGGGCAGCTTTTTTAGAGGCAAAACTGCAAAACTATATTAAAAAGATTTAGACAGTTTGTGATATTTCTTTTTTTAACTAACAGATAGAAATATGTAATTAGTTTGAGAAATTTTATTATAAAAACTATTGAAGTTCGATTTAAAAAAAATACATTACTATGAAGTCCGATGAATATCTCAGTTTCATATAGTACAGCATTATCTGATTACGGTATATATATAACATTATGTTTTAATGAACGTATGAAGAGCTATTCTTTCAGCTCTAAAATCAAAAATTATCAAAGAGAATGGATGATGCGAAGAACTTATGAATTGTGTTTATTTGACATTTCACAAACGAATTTTGAGAATGTGGGTGAAATTTGGGAAGGAAAGGGAAAATAAAAAGAAATAGGAAGAATCTGTTTTGAGTCGTTCATGTTATTGCAAATATTGCTATATTGCAGTTCCGGAAAAGGCTAATGATAGATAAAACAGATCAAGCCTGATTTATTTTTGTAAATAAACATCTCCTCCATCTATCGTTCAAAACATTCTACTCTTTATATTTGGCCTAATAAATATGTTTAATTTTCCTTCAGTTTATTAGTATCACTTATATCAATTATCTTCGTAGCTGTAAGAATGCCAACAATTTTCTTCAAAAAATTCCACACTCGAAATTTCCAAACAAGAATCTTCTCAAAATTTTAATATTTGGAATAATAAAAATCATGGAATAGAAAGACCATCCATAATATATTTTAAATGCAAAAAGTCGAAATCTGAAAAAATTGAGATTAAGTCAGATTTCAATTTTTCAGCTTCGTGATTTCTTAAAATGCACAAGAATTATGTAAGCACTTATTTTTTTAACTAATAAATAGCCACAAAATTTTAAACAAAAAGAAAAAAGATTCATGAAATATATATTCACAATGAAAAATGCCAGAAAATTTGGGAATATATTATGAATAGCCTTCACACTATTGGTATAGAGATAAGATCATTCAGATGGAATAAAATATCACTCGTCAAAGCTTCTTCTTTAAAACATGGCTAGATTCTGAAGATATTCAGAATAATTTGTTCTTGAATAGCTGATTGATGACCTTCACTGAAGAATATCACAAACCACTTATTTTTTGAGATCTAAAAAAAATCAGTAGGTTCCACTTAATCCGAGAATTATCATGGCAAGCTATTTCGAAAAGAGGATGAAATGTGGTAATATTGAATTAATTCGCACGGATAAGACAAACTGAAAACAGCCTGAAAGTGAATAATAGAACTCGCCAAAAGAAAAAAGTTAAAAAATAGGAAGTAAGCAGTGATACTCATCAGTCTTATTCGTTGCTTTTCCTCTCATTTCTCCTTAGGATATCTTTCCTCATTATTGTCCCGATATGATACCATCATTCCTTCATTCCTCCAGCCTGCGATCATGTTGATAAGATCAATCCCATTACTTTCAATTTTCACCATTCCAAGACATCTAACGCGTTGTTATCTTCTTTCCCATTTATATAGCATCGATCCTAAAATACTGGCTGATGCCGTTGAATAAGATAGAAGAATGGAGGTGTCATCTATCTGATAAATCAAAAAGGAAATGCATTCAAAGACTCATCACCATCGTCATTTTCATATACTGCTTTTTTTGACATTTGTATATTAATATACGACCTATATTTTTCAGAAATATATATGTACAAGCTACACATTTAAAATTTTGAGCTCTTAGTCCGCACCTAGTATAAACTGATTAAAGTAAACTATATGATGAACGAAGAGTTAAATGTTTTGAGTTGATTTTTCTGAAAGCTTATCTGAATTAGACAAGTTGGATAAAGTAAAGATGACATCACAAAGTGGGCAGAGTTAAAGCACGCGTGATAATCGTAACCTAATTGTGAGATTAAGCATGTGTGAACAGGTTTTTGCGCTGCATTATTTGAGCGTCATCTTAACATGTTGCATTACTGTGTTGCGTCGAAGGCAGGACCATTAGTGGCTGTTCTTAGTAGTCGTAGTTCAGGTGCTTTATTGGTTCCCGTTAATTAGTCGGTCGTTTCTTTCTAATTTCATTGTTTAATTCCGTATTTCCACCATTGATCTGGATCTTGTCATAGTTTACGTCTTATCAATTATTGTTTCTCTGATTCATCCGCTCCTTGGCTTAAAATTCAATGACTGTTGTTGGAATCGGTTTTATGATAAATAAACTCATTTCGACACTACGAATTGTCGATTTTCATAGGTGATAGTCTGAAATCGCAAGATATTTCGGGGTCATGTGTTTCCTCGGGCATTGTCTTTTTTTGGAATTTAGAATTATTGTCTTTTTTCGATTTTAGATTTACATTTAGAAGCTGTATTTATCGCTTCTGTTGTTTAAAAACCACAGTTGAATAAACTTTATGCTTTCTTGACTATTTTTTACTTTAAAACTTAGATTTGATTCCTTTTTAAAGCAAGTATTTAATGATATATAGTTTCGCTTTATGTTCATAACTGTAATTTCTTTAGGAGAAGCATACCAGTTTAATAATCATCTAAACTGTTCTGAATAAAATCAAATTTTTTTAGGTTAAAAATATGGCTACAAAAATCGATGGAGGTGGTGATACAGTTCAAAACGGGAATTTAGATAAAGAGAAAGAGAATGCGAAGAATATCAAAAAGAAAATTGTTGGCAACATGGAAGGAAAATTAATAAATGGCATTGTATCGAAAGAATCCATTGATGAAGCAACTGGCATTGCAGATTTAAAAGTGGCGACAAAAAATGTATCTCATTTGGTTTTGCATAATACTATACATAAGTCGAGATCATGTATTCTTTGATTTCAGAGCTTCTTTTCGACCTCACTTCAGACTACTATAATAGGGATATTCATTTATAAAGTATGCTTGTGGATATTAATTTCAAACTAAAACGTTGTTAGAACATTTCGGTGATTGATTTTTAAGAATGATGTTGTAGAAAAAACACAATCAACAGAACATAGTGGCAGGTAAAGCAGAACATTGTGAGAAGAATTCGAACAAAGAAAACAAGCCACGTTCAAAGTCAACAAATATAGCAAAAGAAGCAGGTGATGGATATCAAGCAGTGCAAGCAAAACGACGTTATAATTGTTGGCATCTCATATTTCATAGAATTTTCTTTGTATGAGATTTAAGATGTTCCAGTTGCTTGAAAGTATGCTGAATTTGGTGCATAAAAAATCCAGAAAGGAATATAGGGAATTATAATAGCGCGATAGAGCTAAAAGTTTGGAAGAGTTTTTGAAATGGTAAAACTTCAGGTTTAGAAGAATGTATTCTTACAGATATCAAGTCACTTTTACGCTCTATAATTGTTCTCGAATGATTGCATGCTTAAAATTTATGCAACTGCGAATAGATAATTTTTCTTTATAATCTTACTAGCATACCAAGCAGAGTTCCAGATATTAGCATTTATCTTTAATCTTAACCTTACAGGATTAACCTTTTGCCCTATATTTTATACTTTTCTGGACTCGTATATGTTCAGCATTTCATTGCTCAATTTCTTAAACAAATATCATAACGTTTGGTGAAAAAAAAAGCAAAATAAAGCACCGAATTTAGTTGTTGATATATGACCGAGGAAAGCTTAAAGAACCGTGATGAAAGAAAGTATAAACGGAATTAAGAAAACTGAATACTTGATGATGGAAGTAAAATGAAGAGCTAGCAGTCATGGAAATTCAGTTCTATTTCCTTCCACTCCGTTTGATTTTTGGGACATTTCCCCTTTTTCTCATTTACTATGTCGCTGTTTTAGCTTATTATTTTTATTCAATAGAATTCATATTACTGGAGAAAAGGAAATAACATAGGCATCTTAAGATAGTGATGTGGAATGAAAAGGAATATTGAGTATTTAACTTAAAATGTTTAAGCTGTCGATAAAACTCGGAATATGCAACGATCAACAAATTCGATAACGTTAGAAGGATTTGTTTATGATGGTGGAAGTATGTTGTTGCTTCAAAACGCATAAATTATATAAAAACATTATATATATATATATATGTATATATTATATATATATTTATATGTATATATTATATAAATATATATAATATATTTATATTAGCCTCAACAATCTTATAATAATTAGAATTAAACTATTATTCGTATTTAGTTGACCTGGAAGAACCGTTCAGCGATTCCGACGATAATGACATGTTAAGGGGACCGAAAAAACTTGCACTGACGATCCCACGGGGACGTATACGCACTCTTTCGGGTACTGTTCCACCAGTTGGTTTCAGGTAAGCATATTTTTACTACTCATCTATACCTTACTTTATTTCTTCAAAATTTTATTTGATCTCTGCTTTGGAATAGCTATGGTCGATTAGTATCGAAGTGAAGTATGCTAGAAACCATAAAATCATCGAGCATGCATAAGGATACGGTTTCAGTAATGATGTAACACAATGATAAAATAAAGATAATACAGACAAATTGTAACTGCTGATTCATTTTCGAAATGAAATTATTGAAAATACTATTGCAGTCCAAAATGGGGTGGTCCAACAATGTGTCTTAGTTGTTTGCAGTTTTTCGATCTTCCGGAGCATCTCACACAGTTTTCAGAGTTAGTTTTTTTCGCTTTTTTTTTACGAAGGAAAACTTTTTATGGAGCATTTCGGTTTTTAGTTACTGTTTTATTATTATTATTCAGACATTTCGGACTTATAACTAATCAAATATACTTTGCAGACATCTGCTGGATGAACATCACATTGTTATTGTCGAAATCGATTTGATTGTTGATCCTAAGAGGTTGGTACTATAAACTGAATTATTTATCTGTTGTTTTGAAACTAGAACAAATTCTTTTTTCTGCAAGTACATGTTCGGAATTTTTGGAATGCACTGCATTTTAATCGATTAATCTGAGTTGTGCTAATTGCTTAATACGCATTGTTTACATATTAGTAAGTATCTTAATTTATTAAGATATGTGGAATATTGGAGACAACGTTTTGCGAAGGAAAGTATTGATACTATTTTTCCGAAAAAAATTCCTGACGAAAGTAGTGAATTTCACGGAAAAACAAATTATTTCTATGAAATGGGTGAAAATTTGCCGGAGGATTATGCTTTACGTCAAAAACTTGCTATGAGGCGTCTGGAAGAAGTATATTACTTAAATGCAGTATTAAAAAAATGTGTAAAATATTTGCTTTTGATTCTCATTCATTTTTCCTGCAGAACATTGAAGTCATCGGGTTCAGTTATCAGTTGCAGTGAGATTATTTAATGATTTACACTGGGCACCGAATGAAGGTTTGTCTTCTGAATAGCCTAGGTAATCTTCGAGATAGAGGGATGAAATTTCTTTAGTTCTTCAAAATTTTTGTATTGCAGGCATTAGCATGTCAGCAACGTGAACGGGAAGATACGAATTTCATACAGCAATGTATTTTTTGTCGATATACGGCGCGTGGTAACCGGTCAAAAATAATCCACCATCTCTACATGATCCATCACTTGAATCTTGGCTCACCAGATAATTTAGGTGCTTTCTTATTCTTGAAGAAGTATATAGGAAGTTATTTCTTAGGAAATGCAAATTGAACTGAATTCACTGTCGTGATTTTTTCAGCACGATCTAATTTTTAAATTCTCTAAAAATTGTTTTTCATCTAGTTTAATCTCTATAATTAATGCTGCGTGTCATTGCAGTCTTTGTCACCGAATATATCGAATGTCTGAAATCGAAGCTTCTCAGGTTATTATTTATTTTATTTCACTGATATACTCAGGTTATTATATTTCTAAAATTTAGCACTGATATACCTAGACGTAGTAATAAAAAAATTTTTCTAATATAAATTAATGTCGGAGTATACTTCGTTGGTATCATTTTCCGCGCTTTTGGAATGATTTTTTCGATATATATTAATATTCAACTAGTTTAGTTTTTGTTTGCAGCAATGAATGTATTTATTGTGAAAAAAGATTCAGCGATCGCAATACTTTGATGGATCATATGCGTAAACGAAACCATAAGGAAGTGAATCCAAAGAACAATTACTATGATAAATATCAACTATTTGGTAGGATCGTTTTTTTTTCTTTTAAAAGATATTTTTCCAAGCCACAAAGATTTTCTGGGCTGTTTATTGATCAGATTTTCGAAGTCTCTTTATTATTTAATGGTAATATTTATGTCGAAACTATTGTCTGTTACGTACAGAATATTTCGTGCTCTGTCAAAGCTTTCTAAAGATAATATGTTTATGTCCTCATACCTGTTGACACATAATATTTTCCAAACTTTGAGGTTTTGAAATCAAATCTTTTGATATTTGACAGGAAAAAATATATATGTTGCAAATTTTTTTAACACATGATACCGCAACTTTTAAAAAAAATATGCATGCCGAAAGTCGTTTTTTAGGAGCTAGGAAAGCGTTGGTTAGATGTAAAGAAGATTTCGAAGATACGATGCCAACGTTTGTAGATTCTGACGAAGAAGAAGAAGAGTATGCCTTTTTCTCTCATTTATATCCTCTGAGACACGGAAATTTATTATTTATTTTATTTTTTTCGGTTTTGATATCTTTATCTGCTTACCGTAATATTCTTGGTGCGGTATCCCAAAGATAATGAAAACTGTTCGATTTTTTTGTCTGTATCAGTACTGATTATCTATACAAAATATTTATAACTATAACTAATATTATTGTTAATAGGGAATCCTGGCAAGAGTGGCAAGAGGACAATATCGATGTGGAGCAAACTCGTGTGGTTTGCCTGTTTTGTGATGAAACAGAAGATCATGCTGCTCCATATAAAAAGTATATTCATTTGCTTTTATGTAAATAATTTAAAAAATCGATAAGATTTCGGTGTTATAAAGCTTTTTTTTGAAGAATTTTTGGAATAGTGAGGGTCAAATTTTTTGTTAGTAATATTACTGGTGCATTTCTGCAATATTCAAAAGAAAGTGTCAATTACACTTTATCTATTTCCAGGATGTTCATTATTTCGATATTCTCGGAATCATCGGAAAAGAGAAGCTTGATATTTATGAACGAGTGAAAATGATTAATTACATACGTAAAGAGAACTACAATGCAAGATGCTTCCTATGTGGTAGAGATGATCTAGGCTCATTACAAAAGCTCAGACAACATTACGCAGAAAACGATCATCTTTCGAAAGGATTACCGGAAAAATCAATTTGGTGCACGGAAGAGTTAGTTTTTTGCAGTGACTAAATATTTTTAGGGAAGACAATATTTTTGATTACGTTAAAATTCCGTTATAAGTCTACTTTAGAGATTCCATTAAATATCATTCCGCAATAATATATTATATTGTTTTATATTTCTCTTGTTAACAGGGATGTAAAAATATTGAGCATTGTGGTAATGCAGGTATTGAATGCATAACATTGACCAGTTACGATAACGTTGCTAATTTCTGCCTATTCCTTTCTTATAGAAATCTGGTACCCATTTGGTAACGACCATTTGACTTGGATGCTTGAATCATATATGGATGAAAGAGAAGTTTCTTCACAAATTGAAGAGACGACAGCAATATCCGGAAACATCAAAGAATATCTTTTAAAGCAAAGTGAAGTGAACTCTGTCGAAGGTGTAAGTACTGATTTATTTTCAGTGCAGTGGAATGTAGATATCAGTTAAGACACTATTTTTTTTAGTGTTGCTTTTTTCGCTGTCATACCGAATAAGAGTTGAGCAGTATGTTTAATTAAATTCAGTGCATAATGTTGGGATATTTTTAAATTGTTAGTGGTGTACAATAATTTTATTTCATAAAAACCTTTGTAATTTTCTAAAAATTCCTACACACATGTTTTTCTAAATATAAAAAAAATATATATATATATATTCAGTATTCTACGTTTTTGGCAATGCTGATCATGTGGCTTATAAATTAAATAGATATATTGATAATGCTCTCAATTTATTTGAATAAAATTTCTTACTATCATGCCTTGAAACATGGAAGAGTTGTAATGATCTTGTAAATTTTATGTTAAATTTTTTATCATATTGGATCATTTTTTCAGGTGATTGCTGAAGATCTTCCGGAGTTGCACGATGGTGCACTCGCAGATTTGAATTTATATGAATCATTGAAATAATTCTGAGTCTAAAAGTAAAATTCGGAATTCATAGAATATATTGCGAACTTTAGAGCAATGGATGCGTTATATTTTAGCGATTATGGGCAGGCCATTATGGCCATTTCAATTCATTTTGCTCACTTTTTACGAAGTTTACTGTTTGTATTAAGTTGCCAAATTAATTCTGCAATTTCATTCTTATGTCAAAATCTTTTTTCACATATTTTAAAGTTTTCGTGTAATTGATACCGGTATTAACTATAGTACGGGGCGTATAGTGAGAAGTATAATATGTATGCGTTTATCTTTCCGCAGAAACGTCTTAACAGTTGCTTTACATGCTAGTACCTTTTTTTGCAACTAAATAGTTAATATTTGTTCATATTTCAACTGTGAGTTTTCAAATAGTGTTTTTTAATTATCGAAGGATTTTTCAAAAATATAGATTTTTAGACCCTTTTCGAAGTGAGGTAGACAATAATAGAAAATAACTTATGCTTATAATTTCTGTGACAATTAGAGTCGTTTATTTTCTACGTCTTGTAGACTGTGATCAAAGAGATATCGGAAAAAAGAGATGAAATCCTGACATTAACGACGGTAATTGCAATTCATTCTATTGACCTTTCTCGTCATTGTCATTTTCTTTCCTTTTGCTGACTTGTCTTTAATACACATCCGTATATGAAATCCGAAAAAATAATCCACTTATCTGCCTTTGTGTTTATTTTCTGTATTTTCCATTATTTTATTTTATCTTTCAGATCTTTCTAAATCCAGGTTTTCCTTTCGGCCCTATTATTGACGCCATCATTGTTGTGTTTTCTGCGTCATATGTATCTTATGACGTCATATTTTCATTAATCTGTTTATACTTTCTTAAGTTTATCCAATCCATTACTACTGGTTTCTATCTATACCATTCTGAAAACTTTTTAAATTTTGTAAATAAAGTTTGAGACAGCTTATTTTCCACTCGCTATATCTGAAAACTATCGCAAGAAATATAGAGAGACGAATAGTGACGGCACATTCTGCATGATATTTTGATGGGACTATCGCAAGACAATACCAAAGATAATATTATGCAAATTATGCAATTTTGTAACAAAAGTGCTATGAAATACTTGGCATCTATTACCAAAAAAATCCTCGCCTAATATTTGTGGACCATCTTTTGATTATGAAAAGTTTTCCAGAGTATAGGTAGTGAGTACAAAGAAATTGCATAAATTATAAGACATCGGGAAGACTACTAGGTTGTTTTGTGGAGGTAAACGTCTTAGGTCCAGTCACTGTCACGAACTTTTTTGGAGTTGAATGATCTCTTTGAATGACAGGCTTACTTACCTCCATGTTTGTTATTACACACGAGTGATGCATATTTCGAATCAGCCAGAATTGTTTGCATTCCAAAAGTATCGTTTATACAGCATGAGTTTTAATCAGAAATATTAGATAGGAATATGTTGATATTGATTTCACTCTAAAAATTGTAAATTTTGCTTTTCTGCTTTTTTATGTTTGTTCAATCTATCTAGTTTTCAAGAAAAATATTAACATTTGATTTCGAACCTTTCATGGTATATTGAATTCAGATTGCATATGCAGATTTTCCTTAATTCAATACTAGGTTCAGCAGATCTTAAGTCTAATATTAAGTTCCAATTTCAGATATCTGAATGCATTATGCAAGAATTACTGCTATTATTTTTATAATAAGCCAATTTTGATTACAGATAATGGCGAAGAGTTATATCCCACAGAAAAATTCTTTTTCACAGAAATATGATATTTGTGAAACGAAAAAAAGTTTTTCAGTCTTTTCAGTTAGTAAATTGCAAACCTTGTTGTCAATCGGAAAATAAATATAAGCAGACCAGACAATCTTTGGCTGTTCTTTCCATATATTTTAAACAAGCATTGATCAATACTCATGAAATTTCAAAAGCGGAGATATACAAATGACTAAAAGCCATCTGTTTCGCCACAAGAACTGTCCTTTTGCTTGATCTCGAAGAGATCCAGCATTTGAATTCATCAGTGCTTAGTTGCAACAGCTCTCAATGATAACATGTTTCTAAGCAAAGAAAATCCACTTCAGTTTTGTTTTGGTATATCATTCAGGACAGAATACAAATATTCTGCTTAACAATAATTCTATTGTCCCCATATTATATTACATTCAGTGTGATATCCACTATTCATAAAGCCATTCGGTTAATTCGATAAAAGTAAATACTATTCCAAAACTTGTTAGATAGTATATAATATTCATACTTTTGATGGAAAATGGATTGAGAGGGCAAATGATGAGAAAAAGTTGTAAAGCATTTTATGAAGAAACTATATGATATGAAGAACTGAACTGCACAAATCAGTTCCCCTTCACGAGATTATTCGATCTATAATTTCGTTTAATTTGCATCTATTTATACATAGATTAAACGCAATCTTGCCTATACCATTTTTCTGAACTATGAAAAAAATAATTTTATACTACTGATAAGCAAAACCTTCCTTCTTCTTGCTTTGCTGCTCCAGAATGTTTAATAATGCCGAAAGCTACGATTTCTGATTTATAAATGCTTCTCTACCCTTCAGAATGATTCTGCAGTATTTCGGACACTCTGAAGTAGAATTGTGACAAACATTTAATGCACTCCATCTATGATAGCAAACTGCAAATACCTATTAGTATATTTTCAAAAACGAATCCGCAACGAATCCACTCAGCACTCACCTGAAAAAGACTCTCCTAAAAATGTTATAATGAATCGAAATCCAGATGAAAGACTCTGAATCGAGTGGGCGTCGAGTATAATCGTTTCGCATTGCTGGAAAATATTGATGATTTGCCTTGAGCAAACATCAGATAATTTATATTCCCCAGTTAAAAAACCGAATTAACAGTTTATATTTAAAAATGAAATCAAACTACAGATGAGCACGGCATTGTTATTGTTTATCACTAATATCACTGTATATATCAACTAATCACTGCATGCCTTATTCAAAATAAAACTCTGAGAATCGAATACTTCGCGAATCGGATAGAACATATCACACTAGACACCGTATACAATAAATAAAAATCAATTTTTCGATGTTCTCCAAAATGACAACCGAAGTAAGGACTTCAAAGTAATCAAGAAAACAATTAGATCACATTTTGTTCACTAATATAATTTCAGATGAGAAAAAAATAACCATTTGTAAAACCATCATCAAATTAACAAATTCATCAGCAAATTAAGGTATGCTGGTCGATAGAAAATGTAAATTTTTTCTAGTAAAAGTGATAACTATATGCGATTTCATCAAATAATTATGGAAGAATGAATTAACCAAGTAGAATTCACCAAAACAAGAGTTTATTGTTTAAAAATATCCTCAAATTCACTGAAATAAAGTTCAAACAAGATTTATAATTGAGATATTCTTCTCTACAAAAATACAAACATCAATATCATTATGAAATTTACATTTCTCTAATTATATTCTCAAGATCTATCAGAAAAGCAAAGACTAAAAGCTGGAAATGGAGTCAAGATGACTTGATGATTTATATATCTTGCAGCTATATAATGACAGAGCATATTCAAAATCTGCGAGCCGTTACTTATATTCAGTAGACGGTATCAGAACAGTACGTGGATAACGTTGAACAAGATCTTCCCAATGAACAAAAAAAATTTCAGGAATGCGTAATTCATATAAAATCTTTCCAGTCAACGATAACCTTTTTATTCGACATAAACTTTCAACATAAAATATTTGTACATTACGCAATCGAAACAAGTCGAACAATGCTGAAGCAAAACAAATTGGTAAACAAACACCTGGTCCATTACAGAGTACTACATCAGGTCTGAAAAGAAATACTATAATTTATATGCGATTATTATTTTCGTGTAATTGAAGTTTCAAAAACTTTGATATTCATCACATTTTCAATATAGCCTCAAATTCCAATTTTCAAATTATGACTATTTATTAAGTAATTAAAAAGTATTTTCCGAAATATTTTTACAATTTCGAAATGACAAGCGAATAGCGAGTTTTCTCAGTCCTTGTATTTTTACTCGTTTCTAAAATATTTTTTTCTTTATGAAAAATAAAGTGTTTCACCTTATTCGCCATACCAAAAATAAGCTTTCAAAGCAAGCCCAAATTGCTGTGAATAATGAAGTGATGTAGTTCTGTTTCACTTCCCGACTTCTGCTTATTCGTTCTACCCAAAAGTTTCTTAAGCCTCGTGATTTTTCAAATTCGATTATCTTAAATATTATCAATAATTAAAGAACTGTTATTACATAAGATCTCAGTGAAGTTTGCAACATAAAAAAACTCCAGCAAACTACTTTCCGGATACTTCCTAATGTCGTCAAAAATCTAAATTCACAAATATTTTCTATATACTTTACCTTTTGTTCGCTTAGTTTGTCAGTATCAGAAACAATATATATACAGTAACCAAGCTGTTCTTTAAAGGCAGACATTATAGTTAGTAATTCAGCAGTATGTCCACCTGAAACGTATAGAGGATGCACTAAATTCAAAATTCTCAGATTGAAAATAAGCTATGCCACTCTAGGGAATCAAATAGATTTGAATAGATTCGAACATATCCAATACAAGTTAGGTAGTCACTAAAAAAAATTAAAGTTAAGAAAAAGTTTAAATCATTTCACATTATACTCATCCAATAAAAAATTTGAAATACATGCAATTATTACCAGATCCAGCCACGCAACATATTCGCACTGACGTTGGTTGACGCTTCTTTTTAACCATCGTTTCATTTAAGTATAGGTGACGTTTGACATATTGTATGTACAAGAGAATAAGTGTTAATAACAAGAACACTACCGACACATTAGCCGTAAAAACGTCCCCATGTAATCTCAACAGATCTCTCATACTGCCACCTCATTCCTTCCACGATAACTTATCTAAGGCAAGAAGAACATTTTGCAACCGAGCATCCCAGCCACATATTCACTTATAATATGTATCATTTCAAATAATTATCAGATCTTTATTGAATCGAAATAAATTGAATCCATTAAATAGCAATATAGAATCATAATAAGATATTGAGATAAACATCCACGCATATTTAAAAAAAAAAAAAGAACATTTTGGCTTTATAATTCTTCCGAATCATATAAAATCCGATTTTCCAAGTTTCGAGTCAATATTATTCTCAAATGTCTGATAATTTTTGAAGAAATTCAATTTAAGTTAAACATTAAGTAGAATTTTCTATAAGCTTTTGATGAAAATCAACTTTACTTCTACGCTTTATATTTCGATCCGTTTCATAAAAAAGATAAATAAAATTGACAATGCATACGATAATTACAAATA
>SNRZ01000237.1:0-58124 GCA_008729115.1 Dirofilaria repens | reverse complement strand
CAAAATGAGAAATGAGAAAGAACGAAATGATTAAATAAATATATAAATTTCTAAATTTTATTCTGAATTTCAAAAAATTTTCAGTTTATTCATTTTTTTTTTTGTAGTTAAAACTTGAAGATAAAGTACCGAAAATGTTGGATTTAACAGATTACGATGTAATAGCAGTTGCAACATTAATTGATTATATGGCAACTGATGGTCATAATAAGGCACGAATAACAAATTCGATTCTTGGTGACATGACAGAAATTGCTTATGTTCTCGAGATGGAATCTTTGTTGAAAAAAATTGAAGAAGTAAAAAAAAATTTCATTCAAGCATTTAATTTTGCATTAATAAATGTAATTGGCTTTTCTTTTAAATTGTGAAAAAAATTAATACAATGTTAAAATAGATGTTTGGAATTGAAAAATTTTTTTTCAAGTAAATTTGCATATCTAAATTTATTATTGGAACAAATTAATTTTGATGAGATAATGTAATAATTAAGTGCAAAAGTTTTATATAAAAAAAAAAGTAAAGAAATTATTTCATCTTGAAATGTGTAGAAAATAAAATGAAATTACTTAAACAAATCGTTTTAATGTATGTTAAAAAGAAAAATAAAAATAAAAACAAATCACTGCATGAAATGAAATATATAAATAATTAACCAAATAAAAGTATATGTGGTTCTTTTTTCTGGATTAACTTACTATTTTTTTTTAAAATTTAATTATATATAATTTCTATTTTGATATTATTTAATATAATTTGCATTATAGTTTATTTTAATATCAATAACACAAAGTGAGCAGTTCTTGATTCATGCATTATCAATAATCAGTATGCAAATGTTAATGGATACATCGTTGGGAAAAAAAGTTATTGATATTGCTGTTAACAAATTTTTGATTATCACGAAGATGCCATCATTTAATGAAATTCCACTTGATATCATCCTTCGTATTTTGGATCGGTTTGATTAACTCCTTTAATTACTTTAATTATATTAGTATTTCTTCGTTTAATTAAACATTGATTAAACGGTTAATATATTTAAATATATGCTGATTTGATCATTCTTTCGAGTAATTAATATATTTCATTCGAATTGATTTAATTAATTGATTAACACCTAACAAATGTAACAAAATATCTTGAATACGTAATTAATTTTATCACCTGATCTAATCGTGTTTACAGATGTGATTTAAATATAAACAGCGAATATGATGTAAGTAGAAGCGGCCATATCATGGATAACTGCTAAACCGGAACGTGTTTACTTTTCTTATTTAATATTACACTGCATACGTATTGTTAATTTGACGCCTGATCAACGTAATAATCTTTTTGCACTTACCGATACCACGTCAAATTATTCACAAATTGTAAGTCTTTTAAGAAAAAAAAACAAACAATATTTGAATAACAAAAAATTGTATTCTTTTCATCTTTAAACTTATATTTAATTTTTGAAATATCGATTAATTGATTGTGTTTGGTCCAATGATTATATGTATGTTTTACTAATTATGATATTTTAATATTGATTAAAAGAATAAAATAAACTTTTATAAATTTTAGATGTCAGCATTTGCACATTATACTTTTAATAATACAGATGCTCATCGAGTATGTGTCTTAGCCGAACATAATTCATATAAACGATGTGGCAATAAAAATAGCCAAACAGAATTTGTGTATGGTTTTTAAAAAAAAAATTGTAAATAATTCTATTACAATTAAAAAGAAAAAAGAATTACAACATATGATGGTAAAATAAATGAATGATATTGAATGTAATTACGTATATACTAAAGAATGATGAAAATTTTCTATTCAATAATCCATTTTTGATATTGTTTTTATCAAATTTATGCATTTTATATTGTGTGAATATTGAGTAATATTGTGTGAAAATTGATTTTTTTATTTGATAATTGAATGCAAATAATTTTGAAATTTTAAGCATTTCATATTGCATGGGAACAGTGAAAAATTAAATCAATGTAAAATATAGCACTTTTAAATATTTTAGCAGTTTTTTCCTTTTCAAATTTGTTAAATTTTTTTCAGCATTACTGTACCTAGTCGGAAGATTGTATATCGTAGAAAGTCACCCGTTAAAGCATCCTATGTTACGGCGAAACCAAGTGATTGATAAAATTTGTAGATTATTATTTTTTTTAATTAAATTATTAAAATTATTCGTATATCAGTTATATGTTCATGGTTTCTTTTTAATTTTAGATTTAAAAAAATAAATAAATTTTTTAGAATCAGCATCAACACAAGCAACGAGTGGAAAAAAAAGTGGTCAATATCACGATGGTAAAGACATGAAACGTTTCGTGTTTGCAGTTTCAAAAGAGCGACGTACGACACGTTCTGAACGTATGACACGCTATGCAGAAGAACATAAGCGTATGCTTAATACGTAACTACGATAATTAAGCTACCAAAAAATTTATTCCATATTTTTCTAATTTTTATGCTAAACCTTCAAATTTTCAAAATTTTGTATCATTTTGTTTTATCATTATTTTCTCTTTCCATTAAGCTATTTTTTCTTATGATTAAAAAACTAAAAATATTATAAAAGCTGAAGATACATACAGTGTTATATATTTTAATTTATTACAGGTGAACAAAAACGGAATACGTCGTCGAAATTGCCAAAATTAACAAAAGGTTTCGAGAATTTTTTTCAAAACTTCTCAATTTTTAAATTAGCTAAACTTATGTAAAATAAAGAAGCATCAAAATTTCTTCGCGAAAAAAATTTTATTTTCAGAAAAGGAAAACATCGAAAACAAGAAGGAAACGAATGAAATCAAAATGTCAAAAGATGAAAACGGTATCTAATTGGGAAAGGAATTATAATTTTTCTTTTCTTTTTTTATACTGATTAAAATACTTTTCAGTATTTTTTGAATAAACAAATTTGAAATAAATCTGAAGTATAATTTTTGAATGAATTAAATATAACGCTCAATGAATTGTTTGTGAATCTATCATTAAGCAGTCTTAAATCTATTATCAACTCATTATTTGATAATAAAATTAGCTTTGAATAATGTTTATAATTTCTATTTCAGTTTCGTACAAATCTCTTTAAATTGTAAAGAAATGACAAGGAGAGAAATAAGGAAAACACATTAATGTTTAGAAGCATATTGTAGATTACTTAAAAATATGATTACTGAATTACTATAACTGTTCGAATTAAATGTCAAGTTATTATAAATAAAGAAAATTCAAACTATAAATTATTTAAAAAAAATTTAGGGGTGAAATTCTACAAAATAAAGAAGGCAGAAAAAATGAAGAAACTTTAGAGAAAAGTTCGTATTTCTATAAATATAGTAAAATATTATTTCGAGCGTTTTATTTCTTTTTTAGACAAAACGACAAAATCCAATAAAAATCTGCAATCAAAAAAACAGCGTAAAACAGCTGCCAGTTCATCTGAAGGTCTTTATCATGTCGCTTTTACATCAAATAAGTACAGACGAGTATTCAAATTTATTAATCCAATTTGTTTTATATTAGTTCCTAATCTCTGATAGATTTTTATTCAGTAATTTGAACTCTGCTATTAATCTTTTATTTTCTTTTTGTTTCAGATAGCTCAACCTACCTTAAATCAAGCGATAATCGAAGCACTGTAAATAGTAATGATAAGCATAGCAATAGAAGTGATAAGAGTGATGGAACACTGCTATAATTCATAAATACAGATTAATCTCGGGGATCGAAGAATAGCTGAAATGATTAATTGAATTCATTACAATTAATTTATAGAAGCAGATAACATTTCCAATAATTCAATGAAAAACTTGTTTAATATCTCCAGAGAAAATAATAATGCGATAAACATTTAAAATCTGCTGATTTTCCGCTGAAAATAAATCTGCTGAGCATTATGGCCAATTGCATTATTATCTTATTATTGGACAATGCTAATTATTCAATAATTGTTCATGAAAACATGTTTGTATCACTTTCTATCTTATGCGATGATACATTAGGTAAATATGAATAATTTAGGATCAATGATTAATAATACTCTCCTTAATTTCAGTTTACAAATCTATCTAATTAAGCTTTTCCATCATAATCACACAGGAAAAATGTTAGTAACTCTTGAAGGAAAAACTCTTCAAATGCTAAAAAAAAGAAAATAATTATTTCTATTTCATTTTTTCATCAGTGAAACGCAAGTAATGAATTTAAAAAAATGTATAATAATTATTAAAAAACAAAATAGAGTAATGAGTGAAACAATTAATTTTCACAGGAAAAATCCATCACTTAAAATTAGCTAAAGTTGGATTTTTCAAAATGTTAGCTTAGTTTTTTAGTACAATTTCTTTAATTCAATCTACAACAAAATCCATCCTAGTTATATTATTTGTAAATCATCAATATCAATTAAAATTCTTGAATACAGTACAAGTTGTTGAGTATTAATTCTCATCCAAAGAAAAAATACTGTTAAATCGTGGAAATCATTCCATCGAAATGATAACAGTTTATTAACAAAATTCAAGTTATAATCATTCGCTAATACTCCAATTTCCTCCTTACCATAAATATGACATTCTATAAATATATAAAAAATAAGAATGACAGTTGACTTTACTACTATTGACAATCAGTATCAGTCGGCCTCACTATTGACAGCCAATATCTGGATTCAGCAAGCGCCTACAACCGTCCAGAAGCATAGGCGACAATGAGAAGCAAACAGTAACAATGGAACAATGGCAGCAAAGATTTGTGACATACTAACATCTATATACATACGACGGTTGGTAACCTTTGTTCTTTTGCGATATATTATTATTCATTCAATCTCTACTATTGTTTTAATCTCCATATTCAATTTCATATCCTTAATTTGTACTGTTGCTTTAACCTATTACCATGTTCAATTTATATCACTGTATAACTTTGTGTTATGACATTTTATAACCCAACCAAAACTGTTGCGAATAAATAGTGAAAAGATCCTACAATGAAAGAAAACATGAATGTCATTGAAATTGCAAGAAGAATCAGAAAAGCAGAGAAATCAATGATTCTTCTGTGTTGGATTTTGCATGAATGGATACTGTATATGCGTATTTGCTATATCTACTGTATAATGTAAGATGTAAGCAACAATCATTGTCTATAAGATTTATATCCCACACGCTAACAAAGGCTCTATTTCTTATAGCCAACTTACCAGGATCCTCTACCCACAAAAAAGAAGGTCCTGAATATCCAAATCATTGTCGAAATAGGTGTTCGGCAAGGGTGATATTAAGTTTTTCTTCATATTGTTACCGTTATTAATTTGCTTTATTTAAATTTAAATTGCTAAGTGTATTGTTGTATAAGAATAATTTCTCGAATTAAAGGTTTAATTAATCAAATTTGAGATTGGTATCTTTGGGCTTTGTCTTTGCGAAAAAAAATAAAGAATTTCATCACGAAAGCATATTGCTGACCTAGCCGTCTCCTATCAACACCAAAAAAGATTCTGTCCTACATTTCAGAATCTCCTATCAACAACACCAAAGAAGAGGATTCTGTCCTACATTTCAGAAAAGAAAAGAAAGGTGAAAAAAAAATACTAAATTTTTCTCAACATTGGTGTCGCGAACACTCTTTCGCGATATTTTCCAGTAAACATTTACATCACATTTAATCCTTTTCTCTATTTTTTCTTCATATAAATAATATCATTATTCTGTTTATTAATAATATGGTACTGTTAAAATCTTGTATAACTGATATAGAGATTTAATTTGTTTCTTTGGGTAATCTCATTAATCAATCCACTCAGAATTTCATACTTAACGCAATAAATATCCTCCCAACGCTATGTTAAAGACTTTTATTGTTTACCATCATCATTTGGTTTTCCTTTTTTATTTTGTGGGTTTCCTTTTTTTTTAATTTGCTTAATACGATCGCGCGCAATACTCTCGCTAATTCTCGCTGTCTAACTCGTGTTAATGCTCGTGCGTATAACTCTCGTACATTCTCGCGCATCTTACGCTTGGTAATGATCGCGCGTATACTCTCGTACATTCTTGCGCGTCTCAAGCTTGTTAGTAATCGCGCATATTACTCTCGCTAATTTCTGCGTGTCTAACTCGTGTTAATGCTTGCGTATTTTACTCTGGTTAAGATGTTGTTTTGTGTTTACTCAGTAAATGGTTTAATTACCCAAGTTTGAGATCTCAACACAATTCAATACTCTTCAACTCAACTCAATTCCATCCAACGCAACACATTTAAATCCAATCGACAACTCAAACATACTGAAAGATTTGTGGACACCTGATAACACACAACAAATTTACGACATCTTATATTTTGGCGACCTCGACAAAAATTAATTCACAACAATTGGTGCCATGAGCCAAGATGTCTGACACGATAATCAGAAGCGCACAACAGGCAAGGAAAAAATTGGATGCTGTTGGTGCTGTTGATACATTTGGATGAAGTTGGAGAAATCAAACTGGAGCAATCAGCAGCTGTCATAAGAAGAAATATGTTGACATGTTATAAAAAAGATATAAAAGGATTTTATATATTTTTGATAAAAAAAAAGTGACAAAAAAAGAATGTTATATATGATAAATGCAAAATCTAAATCCAATGGCAATTAAAAATCCTCTGTTAAATTTTAGCAGTTATTTTTAACAATCGATTAAGCAGCAATCAATAAAGCATAAAAAGCAAATCAATAAAACATAAAAGAGAGAACAATATTCATAGTTCTGTACATGAAATTATTTTATCTATTAATATAGATGTACTGAAGATATCATCTGTTGGTGTAGTCTCCGTGCAGTAAGACCTTTCAGTTGAATTGTTGTGTTTCTTTTTATGTTTCACCAAATCATTGTTTTGACTGAATTCTTTATCGCATATATCGCATTTGAACGATTTCATACTTTTATGTATTCGATTGTGCCTACTCAATCCGCTACGATAACTGAATTTTTTATGACATATATTGCATGTTAACTCTTTCTTGGTTTTATGTATTTGAAAATGCTCATTCAGAATGCTGCGATGATTGAATTCTTTGCCACATATATTGCACTTGAACGGTTTCTCTCCTGTATGCATTCTCTTATGATTCTCCAAATTGCTGCGACGAGTGAATTTTTTACCGCATATATTGCACTCGAAAAGTTTCTCTCCTGTGTGTGTTCGATTATGATTTTTCAAATTTCCGCGAAGAATGAATTTTTTACCGCATATGTTGCACTCGAATCGTTTCTCGTTTGCATATGTCCGATTACGTTCATCTAAATCTAATTGGTCATTTATTTCTGTCCGTATTGAAGAATCCATTTCATTTGGTGTCTGAATTTGTATGAGATGAATCATTTCATAATATTAGAAGTCTCAATAATTTCAAAGAAATTCTTCTGACATCAACATCAACATATACAGTTAATATTATACTACAAAGATAAAGAGAGTTAGGATTGACTGTTTCGACGGTGAAAATGATAAGAGTACGAGCGACGGATGCTATTTTTGACACTCGTTTCAACTAAAAATTCTATCCTTAATTAAAATGAAAAATCTACAAATATTTAATTTTTATAATCAAAGCGATAATTTATTTACTTACTGTTACTTGTGTGATGCATTGTGGACAGTAAAGCTATTAGAAAGTAATATGATAGCAGCATATTGATTTGTAAGCGATCTCCAGTGATAAAAGAATAAACACGCAATTTGACGTAGAAATCTGGAAAATATTTTAGAAAAATGTTACGCGAAATATATAAACCAAAGGAATGAGAACTTAACAAGTAATAGATGTGTACTGATTTGGAGAGTCAGTTAAAGACTGATTTTAAACATTTCTTCAAGTACGTGATCTATGATCGAATGAATTACGGTGCTCGTAATCTCTTGCATAATTATGAGAGTTTTTTTTTTTTTGTTTAAATAAGGCGATAAAAAACAATTCACACAAAAAAAAAACGAGCTTGAAAAGTTGATAAGCTTGAGTATTATAAATGTTTTGTGATGCAATAGAAAATTTTTCATAATCTCATCGAAACCCAGAGGTTTATATAAATTTATGGAAATAAAAGTTATTTCTATCTGTAACATCAATGTCACTGGCAGTAGAATTCAATACTTATTTATTTTTTTTTTTTCAAAATATAAAGTGAAATCAATCCGATGAAATATTCATCGCCGAAGAATTATTCATCGCGAAAAAGATTTGTTGACAGTGAAGTATCGAAATTATTTCACGTTTGAAAATCTGATTTTATTAAGACCAACTTAAGATAAAAATCCTGATTATTGCATATGCAAAAAACATTTATTTATTGCTTCTTCTATTCAAAGCCTACTGATGGGGAATCATTTAGTACTTGAAACGTATTCGATATTTTTTTCTTTTTTTTTTGTAAAAAACTAGGTCTTTTTCCGAGTAAGTCGATTATTCGGAAATTCCGGCCGTAAAGAACAATCAAAATTTTCTTTGTAAACTTCAGAAGTATTTATTTTAAATATCGCTTTAATCAAGGATGTTATATTTATTTAAACAGGTTCTACTGAGTGCCTAGCTTCTTCATAGATCAAGAAATAAATAGATAATTTAAATGATATTGGACAACCGGCATTTATTTAAAGGGGTTCAGTCTTGCACTTCTAATAGTATTATAATTAATATGTAATGCATAATATTCAGCAATTTCAAGCAGCATTTCAAATAATCGAGTAGTATTATTTTAAATACCTTACGATATATGAGAATTTATTACTGTCTTGATATAATTCATCGTGTAATTAGAATAATGGAATTTTTTGATTAGCGATATTTGACTCTCTTTTTGGGACTATCTTGAATGTCGTTTTGATTGTCTGTCACTGCACATCATGATTAGCTTTTCTACATTTGCTTATTTGATTTCAATCTTTTTATTAATAGGTAATTTGATTCTTTTAAAAGAACTTTATAATTCTGTCTTCTGTGTTACTAAAAAGCTCTTTTACTAAAAAAAAAAAATCATTAATTCGAATCCATTAATAATAAATGTTTCTAAAAAAAAAAAAGAAAAAAATTTCAATAAAGTGAATTAATAACGGTAACAATATGAAGAAGAAGACCTATTTCGATAATGATTTGGATGTTTAGGATCCTCTTCTTCGTGAATGGAAATTCTGATACAGTTAATTATAAGAAATAGAGCGTTTGTTAGTTGTGGGAAATACAGCTCATAGACAAAGGATGACACTTTTAGCTTGCATCTTATATAATACAGTACATACGCACGTACAATATATACTCGTTCATGTGAAATCCAACACAAAGGAATCATTCTCTGCTTTTCTGATTCTTTTTGCGATTTTAATGATATGTATGTTTTCTTTTATCAAGGAACCTTTTCGCAATTCATTTCCCGCATCTGACTTTGCAGTGTTACAACTTATGTAAATTTTTTTAATATAATTTTTATATCATTTTCAAATAATGATATAATGACAAGATAATAATATGTATGTATATATATATATATATATATATATATATGTAGAAAAATTTTATTTATAGAAAAGTTTAGCAAGTTCCAAATTCAAATTCTAAACAGTTTATTCACCTAATGACAATTTGTGATATTTAATATATTTAAATGCAAAAATTGCTCCTAAAGTTATGAATTCTGATTTTACTCGCTGGATATCTCCATAATATAAACATAATATAAACATCTTACAATATATTGAGCTGATAGGGACTGGTTGCAAGTTTTCTATGTACTATCAATCACACTATTCTTTTTAGAATATTTTTTTTTGTCTACAGCTTCTTAAAATGTTTCATTTCTGCGATAGCTTTTTTTTTCATTTATTGGAATAGAGACAACTCAGTTTAGACTTTTTTCATTTATTGGAATAGAGACAACTCAGTTTAGACTTTTTTCATTTATTGGAATAGAGACAACTCAGTTTAGACTTTTTTCATTTATTGGAATAAAGATAACTCAAGAGTTTTTGATGAATTATGAAAAACTTATAATTTTCGTTCCTCAGCTGTTATGTTGAATAATGATCTAAATAAATTGAAAATACTAGTGCATAGAAGTATATACTAAAAAGTACTGCTTTACAATATATTTATTCTTCACTAAAGAACAAATGGTAGATTGAGAATTTGATTATAACATTATCAGTAAATCCTATCATTGTTCATATCATATAAATAACTTTAAAATATGCAAATTATTTCGAATAGCAGTAGCGAACCGCAAAGCCATTACTGTAATGAATCAAAGGAAAGTATCTTTTCAGTGCCTTAATTAACTTAGCCGATAAATGAGAATCCTGAAACAAACATTTCAAACTTTTACTATAGTATGCTGTAAATATACTACATATACTTCTATCTATAGTTTATCGTTCACATATAAATCGTGACATAAAATTAGCTATCATCATTTTAAATTGGATATGTTGGCTGTGTTCTTTGGAAGATTAAATCACC
Organism: Dirofilaria repens; assembly: GCA_008729115.1. Lineage (NCBI taxonomy): Eukaryota > Metazoa > Nematoda > Chromadorea > Rhabditida > Onchocercidae > Dirofilaria > Dirofilaria repens. Next base: position 47,611 of record SNRZ01000237.1, on the reverse strand, counting down.
TGACTGACTTTAAAGATTTCATAATCAAATTATATACAAATTTGTCCATATCAAAATCACCAGAAAGATGTATAATTTGGTTGCTGTTTTCAAACTTCATAAAAACTTCACCTATTAATTTGTTGTCAAGAATTATTTTTGCATCAAAGCCGAAAAAAAATTTTAGATTTATGTAGATTTATTAGAATCAACTAAATTAAACTAATTTTGAAATATAAATAAACTTACTTGTCTTTGGCAATTGATTATTGAAGGATGCGCTTTTATCATCTTAGTATATGGATTTATCATATTACGACTGATTTCATTCCTTCTTTGGGTATTTCGCCCATTAATATAGATACTTTTATTTATAATTATGATTTTATTTATCATCGCGTTTTCAATATTTCATGCACTGCTTTCTGTTTCTCAAGTATGTAAGTCACAATATATATTTGTATGAAAACATTTTATGATAATTAAACATTCAGTAAACTTTTTCCGCATAATGATAACTGATACAATTCTATTAATTTTTCCGCATAAAATTCTGTTTGAAAATGTTTTTGGGAAATATAAAAACTTGAAAATTTTAATATTTTATGATATTTTAGCAATAAATTTTTCAGAGATTATGCAATATTATGAAGCATAATTTATTCTTTATTGAAAGATATTATTAATTTTTGGAAATTTTATTTATTCTTCAAAAAATAATAAAACAAAAAATAATACATTGGCTATGAAATGATTATTTCTGTAATATTTTAAATATGCAACACAAAGATAAATTTTTTCAATTTAATATATTTAAATTTGAAATTATGAAAATGCACTTGGGAAATTTCAAATTTTAACAATTTTAGTATTTTCTAAGATTTTAACATTAATTTCAACAGTAATTTTTGACGAAATTATGACAATTAGTATTTCGAAAATAATGGCAGTCATATCGGCAAATGGAAGTAGTATCAAAGACTAAAGTCTTTGTAAATACTATAACATTAAATTTTAGCAAGTAATATCAGAATATTAAATGTTGTAAATATGATAAAGTGTAAAGATCAAATTTTCTCTATGATATTCCCGATTTAGTGGTTGTTTGAGATTCATTTGAATTTTCTTGAAGATTAATAGAAACATTCACAGACGGAATTGCTTTATCAGAAAGAAAAATATGTGCAATAGCGGATGCCATTCTTCCAATTGCATCAGCATTCTCGTCTAAAATTAAATTATCAATCGAAGGTCCATAGCAGATGAAGACCAATTAACTAAATAAATATTTGAAAAAACATAAAAATTAATAGCAATGATCTGAAAAATAAATTACTCTTTAAACAAAAATCAAAATTTTTTAGGATATCTTTGCAGTACAAATGGACATTGTCCACTTCTGTTCCTTAAACAAATCCTTTGTATTTCACAAATTGTTTATACCAAGGGCTTCGGAAAGAGTATCGGTTCGAATGATTGTCCTTTCAATTGTTTTTGCACTTGGTCCAGCGAAAACTGTTACTTTATCCTGTAAACTATTTGAAAAAATATCATCAAATTTCTAAAATTAAAGTAAATATGAAAGATTCTTTTAACTTCATTCATTTTTAGAATCCTCAAAACGATTGTCATTTTGCTCTAATTTATTCATTTCATTTCTATTATTACCTATCTAATTACCTATCTCTAAATTAACAATTTAAGAAATTTTTTTTGGATGAAAAATAATTGCTGGCAAAATGTTTTTTTAATTTTGAATAGTTGTTCCTTTTATTTTTCTTTTATCCGCTAAATTTAGTTATTTTCAGCTTTTTTTTTCTTTTAGAGGACTGAGACTGATAAATTGAAACCAAGATTGATGAATTTGAAACAAAGTTAAACAAGCATACAGCTTTTTTCAACATTAATAAGTTCGGATGTATAAGCTGGGTCAGCTTTGTCCCATTCTATGTCAGAGCACAATGCTAATGATTCGCCAAATTTTGTTTGTGGCTTTCTGGAATCTAGAATCAATATGACATAAGCAAAATGGAAAGTTTTCAAAAAAACTTATTTAGTTACAGTAACTTCCTGAGGTTACTTCAAGAGAAATTATCATACATTTAGAAAAAAGCACGAAAAGTCTGAAAGGATTACTGACCTTTTCAATTATTTGTTTATTTTTAGTCTCTTCTTTTTCCTTCGATTTTTTCTCAATAATTTTCCCATTTGATGACATTTGTTAATAACTCAGGACGATCAACGTAGCATTAAAAAATTAGAGATGGAAAACGAATCGACCGTTCACTATTTCAAAGTTAACGTATACTAAAATTTCAATAAATGAGAAATCTAAATTTAAACATTCATCGTCAGTGCTTTTTAATGTTATCAGTTTGATGCACTTTCTTATTTCACATTCTTTAAACTTTTAAAACAATGAAATTTCATGTCATTTTTAACTTTCAATTGCAGTCATCAATTTTGAAATTATCCTTTATGTTTTAGGGAAGTTTTATTAATATCTAAAGTTCTCAATGCTCTATCCATTTTAATCATATAAGTTGATATCATTTTTGATAAGAAAAATATCAAATTCGAAACTCTTATCAAATATAGACTAATAATTTTTTAGATATTTAGCCTATTATAAACCTATCAAGACTTATGTCATAGAATTTCACTTTTTTCCAAGCTCGAATATACAAGTCTAATTAAAACAAAAACTACTAGCTAGTTTGTAATTTGACAAGGCTTGAAAAAATTATCTAAAAAAGTTTCGAATTTGCTTTCTATCAGCAGTAATTTCTGAAAAATACAAAATTACTTGTTTTTTTAAAGTCAAATTTTAACAATTAGAGAAGAAAAGATTATAAATTTTGTTTCTTTTGTTAGTATAAACTTATTTGAAAATATTCCGCAAGAGAGACTAATGGAGGAAGGAAGAATTTTTCAACTTTCTTTTGTGATATCAGTACATGTTTCAATTTTAACATATTTCATTTTCAAAAATTTTTTTTCACATATCTTCGCATTTTATATCACTTTTTTTATTTGTTTAAATTTTCCTCTTCTTGAAAAAGAACTGCCAGCAATAAAGTTAAACTGAAGATATAACAAATAAAAATGCAACATAATCAATCAACTGTCATTTTATGTATATCGCATAATTTATACAATATTTGGGTATATATATATCGAAGAAAATTTTGTGACCCATTTCAAATTTCAAGAATTGATAGATTTAAACAAAAATTTTTTCTCTTGTACAAATAAGTTAAATTTATAGTTTTTATAAAATATTTTAAAAATTTATTATTATTATTATACTTTATTATACATTTTTACATCAGATATTTTCATCATAAAATATTCCAAAATTTTCATCATTTACTAATTTTTTTTGGCATTTTAATATATTTTTTTGCTATTTTTGCACATATCTTTTAATCATTTAAGCATTTCGAATGATTAATTTGTGTCCGAAAATGATTAATTTTATCTAATTACTATTTTCCTTAAAACTCTGCAACGAATTAATGGTCCGCAAAAAAAGGAATAACTAAAATTGGAATTTGATTTATTGCTTTTGGAAAACAATGCCAAAAATGAAATTTCTACACAAATTATTTTCTTTTTTTCCAAAAATAAACAAGGAATTAGTTAGCTTTTATTTCTTCTTCATTCCCACTTTTTTTGAATGTTTTCTTTTCTCTTCCAAATACTTTTCTTCTATTTATAATTAACATGGTCGCAAAAATTTATTATTTAAAATTGAAATTACTATATCTTTTCATTAAAGCATATTATATTAAATTTGGATATTTTCGATATTAAATTATGTTTTGTTTCAATTATTTTTACTCTTAATTAGATGTTAATTCATATGCAAATTTGCTTCATTCGTTTAATTCTGTTCAATATGATCAGTAGGATATGAATTAATGATTTGTTATACGATTTATTCAATGGATCCCATGTTTGAGTTGAAATTTTAAATTAAAAATAAATTTGCATTATATTATTTAAATCAAAGATAGCACATATTGCTATATTGTACTTTTTTTTTTTATTCTATGTCACTACAAACATTTCGAATTTTTACTGTAAATAATTAGAACAATGCTAATTATAATGATAATAATGTTCTGCATATAATAAATTGGTTTAAACTTAAAAATTATTTACTTATGAAATATACCTTTTTTCAAATTACAGTAATCTAACTTGCATATACAGTAATTTTTGAACTATTACATCACTCATAAAATTTTTTTTAAAATTTTTTTTAATCTATCGATTTAATTCAATCTTTCGTTTATTTTTTCTTTCTAAATTTTTTCATTCTTTTGCAACTACAATTGCGGAAATATAAAAATTTTCATTTTTCTTTTCAAACATATCAAAAAATATAGCTTTGAAGCAATCACCATCCCAAGAGATTTAAAAAAAAAAAATCTTTTAAAACTTGCGAATAAAAAAAATTTTATAGATATTTCGAAATATGGAATCTTTCGGCGTTTTAACTTTTAATCATTTGAAAAGTTCTAGCATCACTGTTTTCCAAATTAAACTGATAATTTGTCTAAATTATATTAATCATAGACGTAATCTTAGTTTTTCTTTTGTGCTTCAAATTCGTTTGATTCAAAATAATTTAAAATAAAGCAATATAACTTAGCATAAAGCAATACTTGCAGCATTCTCGAGATGGAAAATCTATTAAACTTCTTTATTTTTAACGGATATGTATTTTTTTCAATTCATACACTTGGAAAAATAATTTTGCTGCTTCGATTTCATTAAATAAATTAATTAATTAACTATTATAATTTGCAGTTATGATAAATGCTGTAATGTACATGGAGTGAGTGATGGAATAAAGTATACGATTTTAAAAGAAATTTCCAATTTCAAAAGCTACTCCTTTAATTTCAATTTCTATATTAAATATTTAAAACAAATTGTTCAAATAATTTTCATTATTTAAATTTTAAAAAATTGAAAACAAACTTTGAAATTTATATTGTTACTGATATATTCTTTCAAATAATTCGCATTACTATCCTCCTAAATTAGATTTATGCATCAAATCGCAATGCCATCATTTGTTTATAAATCAAGATCAAAGGTAAGTTTAAAAAGTCTAGCTTATTTTCTTTTTTTTTTCTTTTTTAAATTCTATCACCCAAATCGCAATGCCTTCATTTGTTTATGATAGTTTCAAATTTTCAATACACTTTTTCTTTTTTGAATAATATTGCTTTCTTCATATAAATATTGTTGAGAAAATGAATATCAGACACAAATATATTGGAAATTAAATTGAAGTAATGAAATTGACCTAGAAAATTAAAAAAAATTGAAATTTTTATTTTCTTCCTTTTTTCTCGAAAAAAGATTCTAAAATGTCGATGTTTTTTAAAATCGATATGTATTCAATAAAAAAATAATTACTCTAAGTTAAGTCCAATTATCAGAATTTCTTTCTTACAAATATCTCATAAATAAAATTTTTTTTCTTATGATTGATTTCAGCAGAGTGATATTCAAAATGAATTAAATGCGATGAAAATAATTTGTGCTCATCATAAAGCATTATGCCAAAGTTTCATGCAGTGGGAAAGTTGCTATTGAAGAAGTAAATAGTTTGAAAAAGATATTCTTATTTATATATCAGCTGTTAAGTATGAACTTTAAAATAAAAGAATATTCAAAAAAAATAATAGTAATTACTGCATATTAAGTGCAATTATCAGAACTGAGTAAATCAACTAAATTAAGATCAAATTCCGAACTTATTAACTAATTAGATTAATTTGATTTATTTATCAGCTGAAATCATTTTACTGAAAGGAAAAAGAAATCACATAATTTCATGAATTTGTAAGATATTATCAAATTGACTATTTAAATTTAAATTATGTATAGCATATTTCAGTACTTTCTTGTTTGATTTATTAGCACTTTAAAATGATATAATTTGATTGCCTTTTTGAATTTTAATTTAAATTATTACATAACATATTTCTTTGGGTATTTTTTACCTAACCTTTTACTGTCTTAAGATGCTATAATTTCAGAACGATGCACAGTTGAAAATTCTAAACGAAGCTGTTATGTCACTTCGTGAGCGGCATGAAAACATCATAGCGCGATTGTCCAAGAGGCCAGGTATTTCTCTAAATGTATTATTTGAAAAAATTACAATTTTTCATTTTAAGTAATTGAACTTTATCACAACTACAAACTTCTGACTATCCTAATTATTGTTAACTAATTAAGGAAAATAGCAAAAATAAAGATATTCTTTTCTAGTAGATGCTAAAACAATGATACAATTGGAGGACGAAATTAGAAAGATTAAATCACACGTGAATATATGGATAAAAGAATTGATTGAAATTAGTAAAGCACGAACGAAACTTGAGGTATTTCTGAATATTTCCATTTTAATAGATAGAGGCATTAATTTCTCAAAAAATTTCAAAAAAAATATAGTTAAAAATATTTATCATTTCCAATTTTCCAATTTTCTATCCATTAATTTGATTACAGGTAGAGTTGAAATTTCATTTTTATGCTATGTTGATTATTTATATGTTTTTTTTTTTTGCAATTAAGTTGAAGTTTGTTATATTTTTTCTGTTACAGATACAATTTATATGTTTACGATCTGATATACGCCTGAATACGGTAAATATTGAGGTGGCAAATATGGATATCGATCGAATTGAGTTAAATTATCGCCATGTGTGGAATGATTTTTTGCATAACATTGATAGCAATAATGATAATTATAATAATTAATTTGTTTCCATTTATTATTGCTATCATTTTAAATCATCTCGATAACAATAAATTGTTAATAATGATTATAATGATATAATATTCAATTATTGAATTGCAATAATTATTAATATCTATTATCTATGATATAAAATCCAGTATTACTTACTGCTTTTCATCATTTTCCTATAAAAAAGTGCATGATATGTCGATGCATATGAACAAATATTCCCTCAATTATATAAGGCTTATTAATATATTAATAAAGTTTATTTATATATGATATTCGATTCTCTTTTCCAAACCAATTCAAATTTTATTCTGAGGTCTAAATTTTTCAAGATTTATCCATTAACTAACAATAATTTTTCATTAAATCTTTTCGTAATATAATTCAACTACATATTCGTCATAGCAACAACGATCGTTTTCAGAAAATATTCAAAATTTGTTTTAACAACTCATAAATGCCTACAATTGATAAATTTTTTATGGGCATTTCGATTAACTGATAAAATTTGATAAATATAATCAATCAAAAGAAATTTGGAAAAAAAATTTTTTTTTGATCAATTATATTTATTATACCTTTAATAATAAATTTGTTCTATATCTTTATATGAAATCAAATTAGTTTCTTTTAACAACTATTCAATATTACTATATGAAAAGTTTTTTTTTGAATATCATCATTATAAATCGTTTTTTTTTTAATAATATTAAGAACTAGAATTCTATAATATTAACAACTAGAATTCATGCATTAAAATTTTTTTCAGAATTTTGAAATTGCTATATGGAAAAGAAAAGTATTATAATTATTCGAAATTATAATTACTTTATTATCTATAACTTTTTCACTAATTTTTTTTTGTCGACTTAACCTTCAGATTAATAAAAAAAATTTTACTAAAAAATTATGCTAAATAATTGATTGTTCATATTTTATGCATAATATTTTTTATAAATATAAATTAAAGAGATTCAGTCAATAATTATATAAACTTCATTTTTGAGCTTATTTGTAAGAGAAAACGAATAATAATATTTATATTGCTAAATATCAATTAATTCGTCCTTCTGCAAATATTTCGAATAACAGTAAAACCAATCGGACATTTGCATATTTGATTTGAACATATCGAGTAACCCATACATTGAATGGTAAACATACAAAATTGTCCTATTTCTACTAATGGATGACAAATATTATTGGCTATATATACGGTAGATGCGGGACACTGTATCGATGAGGCCAAACATTTTGAACCAGTAAATACGGTACCATTATTACATTGGCATGTTTGTCTATCAGGATTATTCAAACTTGTTCTTGATATGCAACTTGCTGATTCTGCAACTTTTTTCTCCTTTTTAGTTAGTTTTACAACTTTTATTTAAATTAATTTTTCTAAGATAAAAACAAAAATATAGTACTGTAAATATTTCGGAAATCAATATTTATTAATATAATCTTAGAAGTATCATTTGTAAAACAATACGAAATAAAGTAAAGATGTTTAATTCAACTTTGGATCTTCAATAAAATCACAGGAATTTGCGCTATTAAATTATTTGAAAAAAAAAGAAGAAAGACAAACATTCTCATAGAATTGTAAAATGTTCAAAAAGAAATAAAAAGACAGCAAATTTAAAAACAAATTTTTTAAAGGATTTTTCTTTCAAATAGATCTTTTTGTTAATGATTGAATTTAAGCTATTGATATAACCGACCGATCTGTGGAATATTTATATCAATGTTCAATTTATAAATATTTTTCCAATTCGAAAAGTATTACTATGATATTTCTTGTTAAAAAATGTTTGATTTAAATTTCGAAAAAAAAAAATTTGAAAACAAACCAATGCATTGAAGATTACGTTGGCAAGTCATTCCAATAGAAACAGTATCAAAACATGAACCATTGATAGAAATTTGATATGGTTCACAATTTAGGTTGATAATACAAGTACCATTAGAGTTAATAGTACCTGACGGACACATACATCTGTTTCTTTGACATGTCGCATTTCCTTCACATTGCTTTGCATGATAGCAAAATTCATCAATTTTTGCCTGACAGATTATTGCATAATTTAATTTAACTAATTAAATTAATTAATTAAAATGATTAAATAAGGCTTCTGTATTTCAGGCTTCTGTATTTCCGCAGTACATTTTAATAAATTTCAATTATAATTTAAGTGACCATATTAAAAGAACAACAAACAAGTTCGAATAAAAAATTTAAGAGGACACAAGACTCAGTTTTAAGCCTAAAATATAAGAACCAACAATCTTTAATCTTTTTTAATATAGCTATTTCTGTGATATAAAATGATCAAAAGAAAAATAATCTATGTCAGGCGAAAATTGATGAATTTTTTTTGCTATCATACAAAGCAATGTGAAGAACTGAGTCTTTGTGATTAATTTAATAATGATTTTTCTAATAAAAATTTTGCGATTGTTAATAACTTTAAAAAAAAATTATGAATTTAAATGACGTAAAAATATAAATTCGAAATTTCTTAAATATTCATGAAATAAAATATCTAGTATAGCATACTATTTTAAAACATATTCCATCGATCATTGATTCATTACTGTTACACTGCTCTTTAGTGCATAGTCCATCTTGCACTACGGTATCTTTGGGACATCGGCATGTATTGTCGATACATATTGAATAACCTTGACACTGTTGACTAAATCGACATTTCTGGCCAATATATGCTATATCCCAGCAGCTTTTAACAATGTAGATTTGTCCAGTAGGACATAATCCAGACGGCACACAAATATTGTTTTGAGGTACAGTACCCGGCGGACAGATACAGATGCCATTTTGACAAATTGAAATTGATGTACATTGCTCAGTAAATTGACAGTATCGTCCAATATTAATCTTTTTATAACACTGTCCGTCAATTCGAATTTGATCTTCGCGACAATGCTGCTCTTTTCGACAGTGACCATTCTGGACAATCGTATCCTTTGGACAAGTACAGTAATTGTTGTAACAGATGGAACCACCTAAGCAAACAGCTGTCTCAACGCAATTTTCGCCAATTTTAGCAAACTCGCGGCAATGGGCATTTATCAAAATCTGAAAATGAATATCAAAAATTCCTTACAAATTTCATTTAAACAAATTGCAAAAAAAAAAAATTATATATTTTGGTATTTCTATTTTTGATTTCTATTCTGACCGTATTTTTAGTTTTTAAAAATTTTTGAATAGCAAAATACAATAGAATTCAGAGAAAAAAGGAATTAAAATTTTAATGTTTTGTTAGAAGAAAAAGTATTATCTAATTTATACCTGATTATTACTGCACCGTCTTGATGTTCTGAAATCTCGAATACAGTATTTCTGCACTTCGATGTATCCGCTGAGCATACACATTTACCTAAATAAAAATCAAGTTGCAAAATTAAATTAAATTATATCAGAGAACGTAAATGCATCAGAATAACATAAAACTAATATTTGCTGTTATGTGGAAAAATTGATCAAAATAATTTTTAAAAGGTAAAAGGTTAGATTTGATAGAAATTCATTGCTATTTTTACCACTAATTATTAATGTTCTTGTAATTGCATTAAAATTCATAAATGATGTAAAAATTTATGTTCAGCCAAATAAATCTTTTGCTTACATATCTTTTTTTTTTAATAAAAATGAGAAATAAAAATAATAAAATGAAATTTAATTCGACAATTTTCAAAATTCGCCTGCAAGACATGTTGAAGATGCAATACATTGCAAATTATCAACACAATTTTCGCCTGGTCGTGCTAAATTTAGGCATTGTCCATTCACATAAATTTGATAGGTATCACATTTTTCAGTTCCATTTCGCTGAATACAGTAACTGAAAAATAATAAAAAAAGGAATAAAATTTGAAAAAATAAAAACTGAAAATTTCTTATAGACTCATTTATGATAGAATATGTCTCAATCTATTATTTATAGCTTTATTTAAAATGATTATGAAATTTAACATGTATATTCAAAAATTTCACAAACCCTGATAGGAGTTCAGTACCCTGGGTGCATCTACAGTATTCATTTATGCAACTTGATTTATCTAAGCATTGCTCATTAGCAAAGCATGTATCACCTGGAATACGCCTTTTTACGCATTGTCCGTTGATCTGAAAAAAAAGAAAAATAATAATCATCAATTATTTGGTGAATCAAAACTTTATGTTTTATTAATAGATGCAAAGACAAATATAATCTCTGTTTAAATGAAATTCCTATAGCTTACTGTAATTATGATATATGTTATTGAATTATAATATAAGAACAAGAAGTTTATTATGAATATGATTGTAATATTTCAGCTAGAAGCTTTTCTTTTTTCCATTACTGAAAAAGCTATGATTATATAAAACTGAAGAAGAATTAAAAAAATGTGATGAAGTATTACAGAAATCATAAAAATTTATTTGAAATAAAATATATTTGCTAGAAACAAGCTTACTGTAATAATATTGACCCGTTTATTGTATCCTTCCTATAGTATGAATTTATTGCTTACTATTAAATGAACAGATTTATTGTCAATATTATTAAAACCAATAAGATTGAAATCGCTCAAATTATGCTTATTCAATTCTTATAAATTGAATGATCGAAAGACATATAAAAAAAGTGAAATTATAGAATCTCTTCTCTTATATCGACTCTTCAAACAAAATTTATCCTCTCAATGATTCATTATTTTAATTTTCCTCAAAAATAATAAACATAAAAGTTAAAAATCAAATAGATTTAAGTATTAACCAACCATAACTTCGATATCATTGCAATAATTGATTTCATAAGATTGACATCGTCCATCTATTATCTGTTCAAATTTCAATAATACACTTTTTTTTTTATTCAATTAAATTATGAAAATTGATTGTATTCGGGATATATCAGTCAAATTTTGACAAATAAACTAAATGTATTATTGAATTTTTCTTTTAGATTGTCTAAATCAAAACTTTCAAAATATTCTCATGTTTCTTTTGCAGCAATAATTTGATCAAAGTTATTATACTGAATAATAAAAACCATATGACTCATTTGTTTTGTTATTTTCATATTTTTATCAAACTTACTGTCATTCCTGTCGGACAAGCACATCGTGCCATATAATCGCATACAGCATTTCTGGGACATTGTTGACTTATCAAGCACGATTCATTTAGAGAAACTCGTTTGAAACATCGATTATTCAAATATATCTAATAATTTCAAAAATTTTGATATAGAAATTGACAAAGATTTTCTTAACTTTATAAAGTTCATCTATCCTAGCACTTTTTCATAGTATATTTTATATTGAAATATCGATCTGTGATGAAATTATTATTTTTGGAATTTATATTATTTGAAGAGAAATATTTTATGTGAAAAAAATAGAGAAATATGCCAAGAATTACTTCATCTTCATTACATAATATTGACTGAATACAGTATCCGTAAACATTTACAGTAGTCTCGGGACAATTACAGTAACCACCTGTGCAAATAGATCCACCAAGACATTGCAAATCATAAATGCATTGATCACCTGGTTCTGCGATCCGCATGCAACTATCATTAGCGTAAACCTCGAATTATTATATCTTTTATTTATTTCATATAATGTACAAAATTTATCAAATTTTTAAAAAATTAAAAATTCAATTCGAAAAAGAATATGTATATTTTTATTTAGATTATCAATTAATATTTAAATTTATATATGCTAATATCTAAAATCTTTTTCAAAATTATCAAACAATTTCGATATATATATATACATATATATGTATCAAATAATCTCATATATATAGCATTAAATTATTTTGTTAGTCTTGATAGATGGATGAATAAATAACAGTAAATTCTCTTCAATTATATTATAATTTAATTAAATTCAACTATCACTGCTCTTTTTTATTCTCTTCATCATTCATGAATTTAGTAGACGATCCGATTTGCAAAATTCAGTAAGCTTCAAGGGTTTTTCCCTTTTTCTTTACGAAATATTTAGCTCTTGAGTCATTTTAAAAAATTTCAATTAATTATTTATTACATTTATCTATTGCTTATTTGCATTATTGATTAATATTTAAATTATATATGTTAATATTTAAAATTATCAATTAAATTGATGATAAAAAGAAATTCAAACCATAGACATGGAATCACATGGATCAGTGTAGGATAATTTCCGACAATATCCATCAATATTATTCATTCCTTCTAAACAAATACAAGCATTTGTCATTGATGAACATTGTGATCCATCTAAACATTGCGCTGAATCCACGCATTGCTCGCCGGGAATTACTCGAGATAAGCATGTTCCATTAATTAATACTGTATCTTTCGAACAATTCTTTTGTACACATCTATGAATTTTATAAAAATACGATTTATTCTACAAGATAAAAATAGAAAAAAAACTGCAAAATAAATCCATAAAATGTATTATTAAAATCGTAAAAATATCAGTACAAATATTAGTTTAAAAAAATCATAATATAAATTTTATTTTAAATTTTAATTAAATTAATTTTTGATGAATGTCAAAAAATTGTGTTGTAAAAAATCCATCTAGAATGATAATCAGTAAATTTTATATAAAATTATACTTGAAATGATAATATAGTAGTATGGTTTAGTCATTAATGTATCAAAGAGCAAAAGAAAAATAAATCATTGTTACTTTATTATTATTATCATTTTTTATCATTAGCATTATTATTATTGTTAAATTACTATTTAAACAAAATGTTTATTTTTATAGATTTTTTTTATAGATATAATAATATTGTTTAAATATAAATGATCAAAGTTTTAGGCGCAGAATGCAATCACATCTTTTTGATATTGTTGTTCTTTCTTTTTTTTTTTTTAAAAAAAAAGTAATTTAAAATTTAATAAGAAAAAAACACGAAACATTTGCTCATTTTGAACAGTTTCTGGAGGACATGAACAGTGCTGATTGTAGCAATTAGCGCCACCAGTACATTGCGCATCTACCTGACATTCCTCTCCAACTACAGCAATATTCAAGCATTGTCCGTTGACAAGAATCTGATTTTTCTCACATTGACGAATAGGTTTTGAATCTCTTTTTTGGCATAATCCATTCATATTAATCATTTCTGTAGGAAAAGGAATAAAAATTGAATCTAATAGTTGCCTTTTGAAATATATTTGCAATAATTCGAAGATTTAATAAAAATACATCAATCAAATATATAATTTATCGATATCTATGATTTGTTCGTTTATTTAACTGATTAAATATATTGGATCAGATTTGATTTATATTCTTTTGGAAATTTTAATTATATATTAGCTAAATTAACTAGCGATACGATTACTTTGTTGATATGCGATCGATAATATCTTATCAGTTTATTTTCATATTCATGTCACATCTCAATGTCATTCAACACAATCTAATGAAAGTTCTCACGGTCAATTTTTATGGCTTTTTTTTTTTACTTGATATCGCACTAATAATTTCAAATGTTTGACTTATCGATATATTCATAGCATTTTAAAGCTCTTATCACTTCCATAAGCTATAAGATGATTGAATAAGATTAGAAACATTTACTGCCAATTGAAAGAAAAATAATTCGATGATCCAATTTTATTGATAGGATTAAAATTTAAATCTAATTTGGTTTATCGTAGTAAATATTTATAATTTAGAATGAAGCGTCATTTCTAAATTTTTCCTAAATATTTTTTGGTCAGACTTGATCATATACAAATTTAAAAAAATGTGATAATAACGAACCATGAAGGCAAGTGCAATAATTATTTATACAAAATGATTCGCCATAGCACTGTTCACTAATAAAACATTTATCACCGATTGCCGATAGATAATAGCATTGCCCGTTGTGATAAACCTTAACTTCAATTTTGATAAGCAAAAGCGAAATTCAGTCCTAATGGATATATGGAAGAATATGCAACAAAATAATTGAGCAAATTATTTTTTGTAAATAATAGAAAAAAATTAGAAAAATGAAATCATAATTTTGATATGCTGAATAAATAAAGTAACAATATGTGATGGATTGATAACATTTATTGATTTTTTGATCGAATCTCGAATTTATATGATCATCATTTTCAAAATCTCATTCATTTGCTAATTTTGTTTTAAATTTTAATCAATATTTGTCACAATATGTATATCTCTGCAAAAAAATCGATGAATATTATGCTTATTTGAAATACTAACATTATGTTTGTATTAAATTTTTTTTAATATAAAACTTATTTTCAGCATTATACTGCTATATATTTGAGCCTAATTTTAAAAATTTTGGAAATGATAAGAGTTGATAGCTTTATCTGCTATTATCTGAATATAAGAGATTATCTGATAAGAGATTATCTGAATAAGAATTATCTAAATATAATCTTAAGCTAAATCTATAAATGTATGATTTTTATAAGCATGCAAAATTATATTCAACTACATTGATCCAGATGAAAAAATTTTATAATAATAACGTATATTATTATATTATCATAATAACAGTATGCAATATTGATAATAATATGTAATACTGTGATATCAATGCGTAATGTTGTGATAAAATGTGCAACATCATGATAATAATGTGTGTGCAATATTACGATCGTATATGTGCAATATTATGATAAAACTGTGTAATCGTATTTTTTTTATTTTAACTTTGATTGTATATATTTTCGGCTGATTATTTTAATAACTAGAATGATAGTCGTTGATAAATTTTTTTCGCTCTATTTTTTTTGAATGAATTATCTGAAAGAATATCAATTTCTAATTTAATTAATATTAGAACTAATTGATTTATTACTTAATATCAAATGGATTTTTAATATGAAGACACCTCTTGCCCATTTTGACAATATAAGTCTTGAACACATCTACCATTCATCAAAATTTGCCCATTGAAGCAAAGACATTTACCCCAAATACAATATTGCCCATCTGGGCATTGTCTCCAATTTCGACATAAACTACCAATGCCTAAAAATTGATGTAATAAATGACGAATTATTGCCTATAAAAATTTAATCATTTTTTTCTTGCCAATTTTCTTTTGCAATATTTCCCAGATACTGGTAATTCATTTGAAGATAATCTTTAAATTGATAGCATAAAGGCAAATTCACTGTAATATAATCTCGAAGATTATTATTGTGTTATACATATAATGTATAAACACAACTTTTCAACCAGGATTTTTGAATTTGGCACATTATCATAAATGATTAAGTTCACTGATTTGAATTTGCCTCATTATCATAAATGATTAAGTTCGCCCATTATCATGATAAGTTCACTTCATATTTCAGTGGTGTTCAATTTTAATTCATTGAATCATGAATTTTTGACAAATTAATCAGAGACTACCTTCTCCTAATTGATTTCGTTTTTCATTTCAAGTATTGAGCAGTATCTACCACATTAATCTTATCGAAATTGGATAGGAAGAGCAAGGTACTGATCCCAATCAATTTTCTCGCTTCCGCTAATGATATTTCTCATGTTTAGAAAAGTTTAAAATGAACGAACCATTGCATTCTTCGCCGTATAATAATAGAACTATAGCAAAAATCGTGTAATACATAACTCGGCTACATCAAAATATGACTTTTTTTAAAATCACATTCGCTCATTTTGTCAGCTTTTACTCTAATTCAAGGATATTATATCATATCCCATAATATATCAGGATATTGACAGATTATTGTATTACAGTTAGATCATAAAATACATTTGAAAAAATATTTGCACAGCTTCCATTTCCCATCGCAATGCAGATAATACATAGCACACATAATGCCAAATACTGGACACATAATGCCAAATACTAGTTATGTTATTAGAAGTGTAATAAATCTTTTCCACTATGTAAATAGGCTATTTTTGAATTCTTCTTTCTCTTTTCCTATTTCTCTGGGTATGATAGCATGAATCGTTTTATCTATCGTTTTTAGCAAAACAACTGTATTTAATTACAAAATGATCAATTTTTCAACCAAATTTACCGGTTTTTATTGAGTATAGAAAAACCAGCACTACAATTCATCAACTTTATCAACCGTAGTAACAATCAGTTATATAATATTACATTGATGTCCAAATAAATTGTCTTTGAAATTTTATAAACGACGACCACGACGTCCACCCTTACGTCTAGTAGAATCTGTTGGAATAGGTGTTACATCTTCAATTCGTCCAATTTTCATACCAGAACGAGCTAATGCACGAAGTGCTGACTGCGCTCCCGGTCCTGGAGTTTTTGTTTTTGTTCCACCTGTTGCACGCAGCTTGATATGCAAAGCATTAATTGATAACTAAAAAGATCCATATTAAGCACTAAATAATAATAGCGAGATAAATACCACTAATGTTTTAATGAAACATAACTGCCCTCAGACGATCACATCAGCAGAAGTTTATAGCTCAGAAAGGCAACTGATAACTTAAGCATCACTGGGCGCTCCCAATCAATGTTATTAATTGAAGGTCAAATTCTTTCCAGTTTGACCTACTGAGAGTATAATTTAGAAAAAGCTGATTTAAAGAATTTAAAGTTATTAACGAATTATATTTCAATGCCATTTACTAAATCCCGCGCATTGTTGCATGAACAAAGACGGTAATATGGATATTAATAAGAATAATGATAAACTTACAGCTTTACAACGCTCAGCAACATCTTGAGCAGC
This sequence comes from Dirofilaria repens, assembly GCA_008729115.1. NCBI lineage: Eukaryota > Metazoa > Nematoda > Chromadorea > Rhabditida > Onchocercidae > Dirofilaria > Dirofilaria repens. Next base: position 30,115 of record SNRZ01000237.1, on the reverse strand, counting down.
AAGCATAGCAGCATAAGGTGATGCTTCATCACGATCTGCTTTCACCTTCATACCACCAGTCACACGCACAATTGTTTCTCGGCCTAAATTAGATTCTTAAAAGAAGCAAATCACAAGGTTCATATATGAACTCATGTAATTAACTATTAAAAAAAAGAAAAACAGAATATAAATGAAACAATGAGGCCATAAGGAAAGAAAAAATAGAATTTTACAACGACAACTAATGCTTTTGCATAATTCAAAAATATCTTGCAAAAAATATCTCTTTGAAATTTGCCTGCTTGGAATAAATCAAGACTGTGATTTGATGATGCAATCGATTATGCCTAGAAAGAACTAATCAGACAACACACCAAATAGTGATTTAGCATTCGTCCCTTCCACAGTTCGTCATTGAAGACTGAACTGAAGTACACATGAATGCGCAAACATACACGTGAACAGACGGCAGATTGCCAACTTATTAAACTTGTTAAGCCACAAAATGAAAACTTTAATGAACCAAAAAGGATGTTTAAATTCAAAATTTTTCCTTTTTTCAAAATTATTTTCGGATAACTGTGAACTGAAAGGGCATAAATCCTTGCTCGATTTATGTTGAAGAATAGCAATACCAATAATAAAATATTATGAAATCAAAAGACCATCCCCTTCCCATTTATATCATATAAATTTATATCAGCACCCAAAATATTACGTATCAGTGAGAAATAATTGAGATCCTCTAAAAACTCAAATGACAAAGAAGTTAATACACACTTATATAAGTTTTTTTTCGAAGAACAATACAGACCGAAAAAAAACTGCGAACTAACCAGATATATCAGTAACATGAACGAAAGTATCATTAAACGATGCGAAAATATGTGCAACACCAAATATATTTTCGCCTTCCTTAGCTTGAGGTCCCAATGTAACTACTGGCTGTTCTTCCTTAGCTTTACCCTTTCGCGGTGGCATCTTGAATTTTCTCTACTGAAAACAATATTTTAATAACTATGGACATTGTATGTTATAAAAGCATGGAACAAATGATCAAGTTGAATTGACGAGATAGAAGGACTATTGTAAAACAAAGAACATATAAATATTTTAAGGCCTGCGCATCGCAGTTAGCACATATAAATGCTTTTAACACTTTATTTCACAGACAGCCAAAAAGATTACAGTTTCCTTAAGCAAATACAAAAATATGCTATAATATAAATGCATTCTCCTATATCACACTACACGAAGTATTTGTATCTTCCTGAATTTTCACATGGCATCGTGAGCAATGGAATATATGAATATTATCAGTAAAATGGAATATATGAATATTATTACACATTAATATATCTGTTTAAATGTATGCATATGTTGGAAACATAATGATGAACACACAATAAAACACGTACGAGATCTTATGCATCCACTTTACAAGACAAAATAAAATCACGTCTCCCTGCGTGAAATACGTATTAACTGAACACAATAAAACACATACCAGACCTTATGCATCCATCTCACAAGACAAAGTAAAATCACGTCTTACTGCGTGAAACACGTGTTAACTGAACACCTGCAAACTCAAAGCAAAATCCCCCACTTGGCAAAGGCATCCTCACACACTATATCTCGCTTCCCCCAAAGTTCTTTAACGGGTTAGAAAAGTCGACCACATTCGACTATAGAAATCTTCGAACACTAGAAGTTTGGGGGCAAAAAATTACATAAAATTTATAATAATTATGATAATTTGGCTTTTTTTTAATTAATAGCTTTTATTAATTATCAATACACTAAAATGAAAACAAAAACATCAGTCAAAAGATCATTTCCAAATTTATTTTTAAGAAAAATGATCGTATAACGTCTGCTTGAAGTTTATGCAATAGAACTTACCAAAGAACAATGTGGAAAAGCTAGACGATCATAGAAGTTAGTAAAGAATATGTGATGGATGAACAGCAAGTGTGACAAAGAAAATAGGCTAAGTGTATCGATTTTTGGCTATTCGTTTCTAAACCTAGCAGTTAGTAGGCAGATGGCTGGGAAAACGGATAGATGTTGATTCGGTTGAGTAGGAGTAGGAAGACATTGGTTGGGTAGGTATTGAGGGCAGTCTTACATATGTAGAGACGGAAACCAGGCTCCAGAGTTATCCTTATCTATCGTTAACGATCATTTTAGGAAGGAGGCAATCGATGAAGAAAGTTGATCGGAGTGTTTCTTTTTTTTTTTTTTTTTTTTTTTTTCATAGAGTCCTGACATTTCATTATAAATCATCTGGTTCTTTTTTCTATATATGTTGCATTTTCGCTGCGATTTCTCATTACTACTTTATGAACAATTTTAGATTTGGTGGAAGCGATAAGTGGTGTGCGGGTGAGCGGTGTGCCTGCACCGGAGAACGTCCCGTGGTGCTGCGGGACAAGGCTTTTGGACAGTTATGGGTTTACCGATATGTTTTTATGACTACTTATGTGGTCTGAGAGACTCGCTAAAAAGCCTTTTCGTAAGTATTTCTTATAAAAGATTTGGAGTTAGAAAAGAAGAAGAAGATGTTTAAGATGAATAGATTTGTACAGTTCTTGTCATGTAGTACCATCGAGAGCATTGTCATTGTTCGGAAAAAATTTTCAAACACGTGGAGTGGATTACTTATATTCCTTAAGTATAGTGTATTAAGTCATAAAAGTTCGAAGGAATTAGATTTGCTAACATTGTAAAATTAAGCTAATTGTATGATATAGAATACGAAATTAAAATAATTAATTTCAATTAAGTTCACTTTATGCTTCACGACATGCCATGAAAAAAATATATATCGGATCACTGAAGCTTTTTCCAGCATGCACTGTGCAGCTCTGCTTGCTTTTCCAACATGCACTGTGCAGCTCTATCTTTTTGCACTGTGAGTACTGAAAAGCGAAAGTAAATATTCTGTGGAAGCATGCACATCAATGCACTTAATCGTATAGATGTCACTAAACTACAGATTACAGACATTGTTTTATTCTTTGTGTGTTAAGTATTCTTGATATGTGAGAGTAAAAAAAAATGACATGAATTTTATATCTATAGACTGTTATTGAAAACTTGGAAGTTAATCAGTCAAGTGGCTCTATTAGTCCTTCATTATCATTTATTACGTGATTATAAGAAAACATTAGTTTCAATAAATAAAAATTTCAGGTACTTCATAAATTGGATCAAATCTCAGATATGGAGCGCAAAAAAATGGAGGATAAGCAAAGAGAATTATTGCATCCAAGAACAACTACTGTTCTCCAGCAGCGACGACAAGCTAGTGTAACAAAAGAGAAGCGTAATATTGAAATGGTTACTAAACCGAAAGCGATCACTGGGTAATTTTATAGCTTTCTTTGATTACAGATTTATGAAATTTCAACACTTAATGGAAGGAACGAATAAAAGCGATATATTTATCGATTGGTTTTTAGACTTATATATTCGCTTATTTTGAACATGATACTTGTCTTTGCATTATGTATAACAATGCCTAATGAAACATCGACATTTCTTCGATTAATTCATGGATCGGTATGCCTCTCTGCTCTAATTGTTTCACGAGTGTTCAGTAGTATATGGTTCTCTGATATTGCAAACGCTTCGTTGAAATATACGGGTGTTCAGACTCCAAGTTTGTCTCTAAGGTATGCTTATTAATGCACATTGTTTATAGAATTCGCAGTCTTTATTGTTCATGTTTATGAGTTAATGGAACAGTAATATCGACTTAGTATTTGATTTTGCAGTCGCTCTACACTAGTAAAAGAAATTAATAATTAGAGAAAGATGCTTTGAATTTTGACATTACAATATAAAAATTATAAGATTATATTTTTTAAATTTTTAGCCGAACGACCGGTGATTTTTGTTCATCAGTACTTCTTGATTCTATTTTTTTTTTACAATCACTATTCGTCAACAGTATCCCGGTACCATTTATTTCCACAGCATTTGCTTTTATTCACATAACCTTGCTTAATTCCTTGTTCAGGTTCATCTTCTTCGTTTTGAAAAACAATATTATGCTTAACAGATACATAGACTGTTTTCACACCAACTTCGGAAATGCATTCATATTAGTAAGAGTAGAGTGTAGTCTTTTTCTCATTTGCTAGTAGTAAATTTTTTTGCAAATATTCTCCAGTGCATGTGACATTAATTTCATTAATGTTTTGAATGAAACAATAAATAATATTTTCCCATTGGTTTATTTCAATAAAATCATTCTTTGCGATATAGATGAGTGTGATATTTGTAGCTTATCAAAGACATAAGTCGAATCGTTTTAGTAAAATAAATGTAATTCAGAAATTTATGTTTAAATATGAAGTTAGATAGAGTTTGCATGGATATTCCGATATATAATATATATATTTAGTTTTGAATACTTATGGATGTCGCTTGGAATCGGCTTACGAGCACGTGTTAATTTATTGAACATAATTGGCCGTATTTCTTGGGTTATGGCACTGTACTTACTCTTCTTACTAGTCTTACAGATAATATAATGGTGAATGCATTGCTGTTCGGTGCTGTATTTCCATTTTGCATCATTAGCAGTTTTTTGGTTAGTGGTTTGAATAATTCCATTACTTATTTATAAGTCCACCGTTAGAGTGAAAAATCTTTGATATTCTTTTTCTTTCTTTATGGAATTTGGGTTTTTTTTTGAAAACTTAAATTTTTGTTTTCAAGGAAAAATACTTTATGCGTTATTTCTATCAAATTCTTCATATTTCAGGTTGAAGCAGATAACTATAAACAAAGAACACATCCTTATGTGCATATATTTGGTCCTTCAATAGCAACTACAAATTACATGACATCAAGCTTGTCTGACTTACTGAAATCAATTGGATATAAAAGTGCTGTACAAACAGATGTTATTAATAGAAATAGGATGTCACTTCGTGATCATTATTCACATTCACCGATGCGTCTTAGTACAAATCGGAGAGTTGGACAAGCTAAAACCAGAAGTTCTGTGGAATAAAACTGACTTTCTTTCTTTTCCCTTTCAAATTAATCAGTTGGTTATCAATTATAAAGAATATATCACCTCATTTCGTTTATTAGTTTTAATTTCTGGAAATTTATATTTTGAGGGATTTGTAATCGTGAAATTCTACGCATTTTACGCGGAATTTATTATTGTATATAAAGTTTTTATGTTCTTTTTTTGCTATTAAAAATTTTCAAATGTAAATATTTCAAAATTCAATTGTGCAGTATATTTTTTTTACTCGATTGTCATAAAAATAGGATGTTCATGGCAAGTTTAATGTGAAACATCGGGATTTTATCGATGAATCTCTGTAGCAAAATGTAAATGCATTTCGAAATTGCCATTCTTCTTTATGCTTATTGATTAAACAGAATTTCAATTGATGATTTTTGTTTTGTTTGTAAACTCGAGATCTGTTCATATTTGAAAGTTTTGAAACCAGTGTGGAATTAATGTAAATAATGATTAGTTCTTCAGTTTACTGGAGGTGAAAATTTCTTTTATTCTTTCTGAGTGCCATGCTTGCAACTCGTTATTTTTTCTCATTTTCCTTGTTTTCATACTGATGAGAAAAAAAGACTTTTTGTGTAAATTTGAGATGTTTTTTTATTTGAGTCAGTAAACCAATCGTATATTTTGAATTCTTCATGAAATGTTTCATTTTTCGTACTAATAAATCTTCATATACTTTGTGTTTTGTTCATAATTAATGATTTTTGTGCTATGCTTCAAATTTAGAATATTTACGTTTTATTATAAATGCATGAGCGTTACTTTCAGCTAAGTTGCTTGAATTATTTGCTTGATTTTTTTTTAGAAAAAATGGTTGCAGTTGAAGCGGTTGCAGTTGGTTTGGATACAGGTTACAAGGTTACTTTTCTTTGTTTTGGATGAAGTAGATTTCAAATAAATTTCTTTTGATCCAAAGTTTGGTGGATTCATAAATTTTGTTACATGTAGGTGACGAAAAATAAAAGGAAAGTACGCCAAAATAGACGTAAGGGACGTATAACCAAACGAAGTAAAATTGTTCGTGAATTGATTCGTGAAGTCGCTGGATTTGCTCCTTATGAAAGGCGAACGATGGAGCTGTTGAGAATCAGGTGATGTTTTTTTAATTTGAAAATCTTATTTGTGAACTATGATATATGGAAATTAGTTGGAAAAGATTTATTTGATTGTATTTCTCTGAATTTTAGCAAAGATAAAAAGGCACTAAAGTTCTTGAAGAGGCGCATTGGTTCGCATGTTCGTGCCAAGAGAAAGCGTGACGAAATTCAGACAATTCTGATGAATCTTCGTAAACATCACAAGTGATTATAAAGCTTCTGCTGGAATATTTTCATTTGCCAAATAAAATTTTATTGTTATTTTGTTCTTCCATAATTTCTGAAGCTTTTTTGGCAGTTTTCTTCAATACTTGGCTTAAACCGTGAATAAAACTCCTGGAATTAAAGAAGTCCATATATTTAATATGCATAGAGTTGATGATTAGAATTTTATAATATAATAGTTCGTCGATTTTCATCTTTTTTTGCTCATAATTTGAAACGTTTTACATGTGAAATCAAATGGATAGAGCGAATTAAAGCAAAAATGTTTTTGAAGATTTGGCTGCCGCTGAAACACAAACATTGCTAGGCATTGTTGAGTAAAGAAACGGAGAAGTCAGTTTGAAGTTTCTTGACATTTGCTGGTTGCACAATTTCATGGCCTTTGCCTGTGTCTTCATTCATTTAAATATGTCGCATGTCCATTAGCGTGCTGTGTGTAAAGGCAATTTATCAGTTTTAGTTATACTATCAGGACGTTATCATAATTTGTTCTCTTTTATAGGATATGTCGTTGAAAGGCATTTTCAGTAAGACTTTTACACGACCTGCGATAATATGCTCGCGAGGAGTACGTCCGCTAAGGACATCACGAGTGAAAGCATTATTAAAATACAATACATCTAGAAACTTCATGACCTCACCAGCATATTGCTCAACAAGAATTGTTGAAGATATGGGACCTTTCACACCACCGAAAAAGCTTAATTTTGAAGAAGTTTGTTTATATATATAATGTATACAGAGCCGGACTAATTACAGTTACATTTCGTTTCGCTCTGTGCTTAATTATTTCATATAATTTCAGGTTGAGCAACGGGTTATGAAAGCAATTCGAGCATGGGATCGATTTCCGGAAGAAAAGAAGGAAACGCTGACGTTAGACAGTGATTTTGTAAGAGATATGGGTTTCGATTCATTGGATCATGTTGAAATTATAATGTCATTGGAGGATGAATTCGGTTTTGAGATTTCGGAGTTGGATGCCGAGAAGTTAAAAACTCCTCGTGATATTTTTAAATATATTTGTGAGCATGAAGATGTTTTCGAATAAGACAACGACTTCTATTTTTAAAAAATTTAGGATTAACATACAAGAATGCAAAATCAACTCATCTGTTGATTATTTCGTCACATATAGTTCATTGTAAATTCCAATTTATTGAGGATTTAGCAGATATGAGGGTAAAATATTTTTGAATTGAATGCAAAGAGAAGTGGGAAAAAGCAGGGTTAGGGAAGAATTTTTTGAAAAATTTTTGATGTCTAGTATGTTTGAGAGTAGAGAATTGCTTTTTTCTATATGTACAATATTTTCTGTAAGTACAGTTTTACTTTATCCTGCGTATTTATTCAATGTTTATTAGTCAGTGCAAACGTTGTCAAAAGTTATGTCAGCAAGACAAATAGAAAGAGGAATTATTATAGAATAACCAACAGAAACCAGTAACAATCAGAACGCTAAATTCTTCATGAAACAGATGCTAAGACATGCGGTACTTGTTGATAGAAAGCCTGGAATGATTAATATTTTAAGTAATTTAGAAAAAAAAAACCTAAGTATTTAAATAATTTAAAATGGCCTTATTAAATGATGTATCCTATTATAACAAATGCAAAAAGACTTCCACTTACTTGGAGAGTATATAATTATTAAATTTGAATAGAGTCGTCTATCTATTCTTTGTCCAATAATTAACAACTCTCAATTTTTATCTAATAAAAGTTCTTTGAGGACTTACCGAGTACAGTGTAATAGCCTGATGGATGCTCGATGTACTCGTCAATTCGCGTATGGAATGCATTGCTAGCTGTGGACAACCTACATCCACTGTTTGGATGCCCAGACGGGTAGAAAGTATGGGTCCGACTGTTGAACCACATGGCATATCGTTTCTAACCACTACTTTCTGCAAACTACATCAAATCTATTACATCTAATATTCGCAACTATTATTTTCTTTGCGTACTTTAAACGGAAGGGAAAGTCAAAAATTGTCTAGAAGGCGAAATTATAAAATACTTTTTTAGTAAAAATTTTTTTTATTCAAGTGATGAAGATTAGTCTCAATGTGCTAAGTATTTTTCTAGGGGATTCATAAAATTCCTATCACTTTAGTAAATCATGGTGCACTATTTGTTAGGACTTATTTGATCCTAGGAATATTAGTCAAAAGTTACAAAGCAAAAGCTTATACCTGCAGCGGCACACCCGCCTGACATGCAATTTGTTTCAAGATACTGTGCGTAGTAGCTGTCGTAGCATAACGCTGATTAACATTTATCTTCACTACGACACCTCCATGAAGGTTTGGACTATGGCATTCCTGAAATACTAGCAAATTAAGAATAAATGAATCACTCTAGCAATTATTTTATTTGTACAAGACTTAAAAAAATTTAGCTAAATCTCACTTCATATTTTTCCTTATAGTTAGGATGTACTGCATGTGCTTGATCTGCACTGATCAAAAATGATTTTCCCATAGCTTCCTCGAATGCTACTTGCGAACCACCTGCTGTTAAACGACGCAGGACCCATTCGGTAAAACTGCTTTCAGCACCTTGTGCCGAAGCGCTTCCGCACTGAAATTCAAGGAAATGTGTGAGAAATTCAAACAGGATAAAACACTCATATATTCATAAATTACTTACTTCTTCGTTATCATAACAAGCAGCCAATCTAATATTTTCTTCGTTAACAAGCGCATCCTTCTCTGCAACACTATTTAGAAGTCCCGAGATACACGTGTATGTGCCAACTAAATTGTCCAGTCTTTGACCACAGATAAATTCTTCATGAATTCCTCCAATTGTCTAAATGATTGCAGTCATTAAATAACTTTCGGATCAAACAGTAAAAAATTAATAAAATTCTACCGCTTTCTGGTGATCATAAAGATATAAGTCAAGATCCAATATGTTAGCAGGTTCACAACCAGCCGCATTAGCTACTGCATTCAGAAATACCATGTGATGATCGTTTGTCACACTGGTGGTACTTACGCAGACATTATTTTTCGAATTCTAAATCACTAATTGGTTAAAGTTTTTCAAAACTGCAAGAAAATATTTTATTTTATAAGGATTTTCTTAAATCATAAATACTTTAAACGTTCAAATTATATTTGTGTTAATGTTTCCTCAAATTCAGAGATTGTAGAAAGCAGTTGTAGAAATTCTAATTTTTCATTAACCATCGCCAAAATCCTTTGAACAAAGCGTCAAATATTTAATTCTATATAACATTGGGAAATACTGAATTTATTGAATTCACTTTATTCAATTCCTCGGCTGCAAGAGTAGCGATTATAGGTCGTAAATTAGTTTCACTATTGAATTCAAATTTGTTACGATCTGAGGCAGAAGTGAAATGAATTGCCAAATTTGGTATGAAAAGTACAGGAGCATCGATATTCACTAATTTCTGCATAATAGCATTGTCCTGGAAATTTTCATGCTAAGTAATAAATATTGCACTTGGAGTGTAAACATAACTTTATTTCAAAATGATCTGAAATTCATTAACTCCTTTGCAGAAAATTTCATTATTTTTTTGACTAGATCATAATTTTTACAAAAGTCATCATTAATAAATTTGCTGCTTGCAAAATTTTTTTAACATTAGAAAATTAGGAAAAAAACCTGCTTTTTTGTATATCACTTGTCCTGCAATACTAAGATCACGGTCGAACCAAGTCCGCCATATTCCTCCGCCATATGTTGATACACCAACCTCAAAAAAAGAAAAAAAAATGGAATATCAACGTAATAATTTGTTTAATCATTTGAATTCATTTTGATTATTAATATTCAAAAGATAGAAGTCCATAAGAAAAAAGAAACAATTCGGTACCTGTAAGTACTTATCATGACATAATTTTGAAATTGGTTTCACTCTCAGTGAGGGACTATCAGTATGTGCCACAATTATAGAGTATCCATTACCCGGTCGATATTTTCCACCAACAGCAAAGGCTAAAATTGTCGATTTGTTCCTGGAAATTGAACTGCTTTTTTCTCATAGTGATTTACATTTAACGCGAATTTATTCTGTGTATATAATAGGCGTGAATAATAATAGAACATACTTTACGACGAAATATTTTTTTAAAGGCTCAATGGTCCAACGCTCACATTCCTTTAGTTCTTGAAATCCTGCACTTCTTAATCGATTAGCGCTTTCTTCGACAGCTGTAAAATCGATAACGGTTCAATATGATAACTTCTATAGCTCTACATTTGAATTTATAATATGCTAGTGAGGGAACTATTATAGTTAATATTCAATCTTAATTTTAGAAGCAATAAATTAAACATACCGTGAAATGGTGTTACAGCTTTGTTAAGAAAAGTCACAAAGTCCTTAGCCGCTTTTCCGATTTCGATTTTCGCCTGCCATGAATTCATCTTCTATGGGAATGACGGAATTTACTAAATTAAATGTCGAAAAATATCCAACGATTAAGTTAACGAACGAGTCAGAAAACTAATAACATTATTTCATAATATACAAAGTAAACGGAAGGCTTCAAATTTGAACTAATAACTGGAAATGATAAACGTAAATTTGATGAATTAAAAATGTAAATCTGCCACTTCTGCCAATCTATCACTTCTTCCTAAACAAAATTTCTAAAATTAGTTAATATAATAAAAAGTTCATCTTTAGAAACTTCCACTTTGAAGAAATGTTCTTAGCGTCTTATAGTCATAAAAGAATAAACAATATGAAAACTACATATATAGGATTGCAAATAAAAATATGCAATATGAAAAATCCAACTGCATCAATATCATTCCAGTGATAATTAATACTTTTTTATCATAAGAAATAAAAACATATGTGATATGAGAATAAATATAACATCGAAATATTTATGAACGCTGAAACTTATGTGATATGGGAAATGTATTGCACATTCATAACATTTCATTATGATGTGACATCGAAATATAAATAATATACCGAAACGGTTCAAATTTATATGAAATTAGAAGCTTATAAATATCGAGTACGAATAATATCGAATATGCATAGCGTAGAATACCTATAATATTTCAAATATATGTCATCTCTAACATTTCAAATATATGTCATTCTATTGTATATTACACTGAAATATGTATAATACCAAAACTTATACACACAGGAATGTATATTATTATACTGGCATCATTGTATTGAGAAATTTGCGAAAACCCTTGTCTAGCATTGGTTTTATGCAATATCATCTAAACACATGCAAATTTCATAATATGTGTAATGTCTATATGTATCACGTAATATTGCACTGGAACGTATTATTTGCACTGAAAACGTATTATTTGCACTGAAAACGTAATATTTGCACTGAAAACATAGTATTTGCACTGAAAACATAATATTTGCACTGAAAACGTAATATTTGCACTGAAAACATAGTATTTGCACTGAAAACATAATATTTGCACTAAAAACGTAATATTTGCACTGAAACATAATATTAAAACAGTTGTTAATGCCTTTTTGCATCAATGTAACAACTGACAGATTGTTTAGATCCAAAAAATTTGCATATAATTTCTACGAAAAAATTGCAATTTTACCAAGAACGATAAACGGTTATGAATGTGCGAATATTGCTTTATTGTCATGTATCATTGAATTCCTTCTATCATGAAATATATTAATATTGTAGATTTCCTATTCCCTTACATGCTTCTATACTATTCTTATCAATCTTTGCCATCTCTACACATTCTAATATTTCTTCTATTTGCTCTTATTTACTGTCATGATTACACTGTATTTTACACTTATAACAATAGTAAATTAATTACCGAAATTTTAATACAGATTTAATAATTTCTAGTAAATAAATTATCACATTATCGACCTCTCTTAATTTTTAGACAGAACAACTGTATCATTGAGTGCACCCTGATAGTAAATATATGTCTCGGAAGTGATGTCTCGTTCCCTCTTCTAATGTCATTTTCTCTGCATCCTCTACATCTCTTATTCTCTCCTCAAACATTTAGTGTTCTCGTAGTCTTTTCATAGTCTGTCTCGTCGTCTATGATTTTGTTTTTCATACAAATGGCGGGAACCTTCATTGTATGATTTGTTAGGTGAAATGGTGAAGGATAGGAGTATATGGAAATGTATGCGACGTGGAATACGTTTACGTACGTGTTCGTCGTTTTAATTTATTTCGTTTGCAGCAAAGAATGTCAACGGCCGAAGTGGAATTGCGATCATCTGAATGTTCACCAGATATTAATAGTATGTTACCAAAATGGTTCAAGCACACAAGAGGTATCAAGTGTGGTCGGGCAAGTATTCCATGTTATATCTGTTATTGTAGTTTAATGTAATTAGAAGGCTTCAAGCATTCAAAACTCAAACTCTTCTTCATGTTATTTATCAAAGTTGATTATCATCAATTCTATCAATTAATATCAGTTAAGATTTTGATTTTCAGAAAATAATTTGCATTGATCAATTGTATGGCTGGCGAGGGACTGATACAGGATATTATGGTTCGGATGAGTTGGAAGATACACCAGACTTCTTGGACGAGATACAAATTCTCCCGTACGAAGTGAAGTTAAGGATGAACAGCTGGAAGCATTTCGGAAAGAAGCAGAACGAATAAAAAAAGTAATATTCCCGAAAGTTTTTTCTTATCTACTATCTGATTTTGTTTAATTATTATTTGACCCTCAGTTTTTATTCTAATTATGCATAAATTACTTTGAGAATATCACTTTATGAAATATTTAAAGATCGTTGCATTGTAGAGCTGTATAGTATTAGAGATTATAATATGTGATTTTATCTAATTAAGGAAAGAGAGACGCGTCCCAATTTTAATATTCTAACAGATAGAGCGCCAACTCCAAATTTCAGTGTCACTTATATTGAAACGTCAAACAATACAAATGATGAATCAAGTTTGTATTTCTTTATTCCTGCAGAAATTGTTTATTCTATTTTGATTTTTGATTCTTTATCCCAGTTTTAAGTTAGCACTAGATATATTTTAGTAAGCAAAACTCAAAAAGAAAATATCGTTACAGCCATTGATGAGACGGGAAAGTATATTGTTACTACAAGCAATCAAAATAATGATAGCGACTTTGGTGAACCGATGGAAATCGATGATTGTAATGACTTTCTTATTTTCTTATCGTTTTCTCGATAAAGCATTATTTTTTTAAAAAAAGCTTAAAAATTCATGAATTTAAAAAAAAACTGAGAATATTATGCTTTTAGCTTCTTACTTTCCTCAGAATACATATCATCAAAGCCAAGATGAGCATGAAGTTATCGACTCTAATCTGCCAAAGGCTAGTTTCAGTTAAATTTCTTTCTTATTTGCTGAATTTCTAAAGCACTTCGTATTTTTGTGTTTGAAATTTTGGTAATTTTAGAACAATAGCACAAACCTGACATACGTCATCGAAAAGACCGGAGATAGCAAAGATTTACTTTTGCCTACTGATGAGGATTCTGTGAATAACAAAAATGAAGAACATGAACCTATGTTAGAACTTAGATTGGATGGAACATTCGTTGTTGAGAAATTACATGAATCCAAGGTTTTTTTTTCATTTTGACTAAAATTATAGATATGACTTTTTTTAGCTAACAAAGTTTTCAAAAAGCTAGTGATTATTTTCAGAACAATGTGATGATTCCAGTACAAGAAAGAAAAAAGGAGCAATGCAATGTTTTGTACTCGACTGTGAATATATTGATGTAGTAAGTTTATATGAATATTTTCCACTGTTTCTTTCTTATTTTTTAATATGGACGTTTCTAGCATCGGAATCTTTTATTTTAATTTTGGAAAAATCATTCAAAGAATGAATATGGCTGCAAGATATAATATTAATACTAATCATGCAAGTGATATATCTGGGCAAGTAACATATATTTTATTTGATTTAGAATAATAATGAGATTAAAACTAATCGTATAATGACATCCATTCATATTTCTTTGAATTTTCTCAAAACGAAGACAAAAAATTACAGTGTTCAAAAGGGAATATAGATATACCGTGAAGTTTTGCAAATAAGTGAATTGGTTGACAATTTATTATTTAACTATTCTATTATTCTATAACCTAAATGAAAACATCTTTTTACAAAATATTATTATTGTAGGCTACTAAAAATACATCTATACGACAGAAGATGTTGAATGAAGCAATAACAATTGCTGCACATCAAACATTGCAAGAAGTTGATTCGATAACTAGTCATCATGTTAGTATTTCAGTACTTTATAATATTCTTTCAATACTTTTTAATATTTTGATCATCATTTAATGTCATTGATTTCGCTTATTTCCACAATTCTCTTACGAAACATGAACACAGTTCATGACATAAACAAAAATTCTTTCTCTTTTATAAATGAACACCGAGTGATTTACAAAAAAATTTTTTTTTTGTGGAAAAATTAACAGTTTTAACTAACTGAATTGTTGTTTCATTCGTTAGAACAGCAACCATAATTTTTTGTTTTCATGTTATGGTTCCTATAAAATGCACTGTTAAAGAACTTTAATCATTTTGGAAAATATTATTCAGGATAAATTAGTAATTGACCATTTTTTAATTTTATAACAGTCAAAATTTTGTCTCTATTTTCACTTCTGCATTTTCATATGTTGAATCAGGAAGATGAAGTATCATCACAGCCTTCAAACCAGCAAGTTTTTGGATGTCCCGCTCCTCTGCAAGCAACATTTGATTTGTCTTGTATTGATAAAGTTGATTTATCAACTGGTGGAAAAAATGAAGTACGTAAGTTTAAACTTTTCCATGTATTTCCTATCCCAGCAGAAATGTTTTATTTTCCATTTTTCTATTCATTTAAATCTTTTTTTTTTTTAATTAAATCATTTTTGTTTTTAATCACTGTATGCATTATAGATTTTTCCAACGAATCCACGAGTTTCTCGGATTCCTCGTTTTGATTTGCTAAAGCAGATGGATGATGATATTGCTCATTTAAATACTTTGCGTTTAAATGATCGCACCACTATATCTTTCAAAACACCTAAGCAACATACGAAGACTATAGTGCAACATGCAATTGTCAGGGAAGAACCTGTTGTCAAGAAACAATTTGCAATTACTACACCTTTATTTAAGAAAGTAAAATATCTATTGTAGTTTCATTGGAATTTCTATCATTTTTTTTTAAATTTTTAGCATTTATTCAGAAATCCGTTGTATCTACAACTTTACGTGGCACTAGTACTCCAGTTGAAGGATCTGCCTGTTACGTTTGCCCACGTTATGATGCCCATCATGCTTCTTTAGCTAGGTAATTGTTACTGCAGTTTTATTGATATATTAAACTGTTTCTTAAACGCTCATGAATTCTAATCCTTTTAAGGAAAATAATTATAATAATGATGAAATTTATAATTCCTTCGTCAAAGTGTTTCTTTTTTTAATACTGATTTGTAAATCAATTCTAATTAAAAAACTTCGTAAAAGAATTTCAAAATATTTGAAATTTTCTTTGATTATTCTTAAAAAACAATGTTTTAGTCGGGCTACGCAGACAGGTTCCGGTACACCAATATCACTACATAACAGGAATATGCTTCAGAATGCGGTATTTTATTATGTTCATGATTCTAATATGTAAACTTCTGTTTAAATCGAAAAATTCATTAATTTTTGTCCTAAAAAATTTTGTTAAAATCCATAGTGGAAAAAAATTTTTATTCTGTCAGCGAACGCCATTACGTCGTCCGTTATCGTCCTCTTCACATATTTTCTGTGAACCAAGTACTGGAAAAGCTTCCACACCTTCTCGGATACCTATACCAACCAGTGCATTAATGGCAATTTCACAGTATGGTACTCCGTCTCCTATAGTAAAAGTACGATTTTGATTAAATTTGCTTAATCTCTGTTACTTAATCTTTGCTTAATCTGATGAAGATAGCTGTTAAGTAAAAATTTGTTGAACTTGATAATAATATTTCAAATTTTCAGAAAATTAAGTGTAAAATATTTGTATTTGATAATTAATAAAGTATATTTTGAAATGTATTTTTATAGCGCAACGCCTTAGTCGATTATGAGTCGACGCCTCAATCACACTTCCTTGACAAAAAGCGTACACTGCAACAAGTATAAAATTTTGTGCTGTTTTCCTCGATAAAACAACTGTTTTTCAGTTTTGGATTGAATTATTGAAGCACTAATTTAATCAGTTTCATTTCGGATTTATAAAAATCATAGTCAGTTTTGCTTTCTTGATAAGATTATTGTGAAAAAAATTTTTAAGGGATGCAGTACAGCTAAACTTGAAAATCAGGACAAAAGTTCGATAAATTCAGTCACGCAGATACCATTGTCACGTTTTGCTTTCGAGCATTTGAAAAATGGTGGAACACCTCGTCCAACTTCTAATACAGAAAAAAAATGGAAGAGAACTGCAGGAGACAGTGCACTATCGTCAATGCCAAGAACTCCCTTTGCAAAAACTGGTAATTTTGTTCTCGTTTTTCTTGCGATTTTTAAGAATTAAATTATTATTATTTTTTTTTTTGAGATATAAGCCAGATGCTCGTCGATAATATTATGAGAAGTGGTCCTGCATGTAGACGTCGACCTCATCCTTCTAAATTATTGTCGCCTATCGGAAAACTTCAATTTGAAAAGAGTTCTGAGGTAATCTCAAATCTTCTCTGTAATCTTTATATTTAATCGATAGTACTTTTATGTCAAATTCATTAAATCATAGAATAAGAAGCATCCAAACTCAGCCTTTTCTAAATCATTTTATAATATTTGATTTTTCAATTTTATTGTTTCCAGAACTCTAACTTGTTATCGAGTTATATGAGCCCAACAACAAAAGGTGTTCAAAGTTCTCCGCTTGTTCAAAATTCTCCGCTTACTGCTCAAGGTTTTATTTTTGTTCTTTCCATTCAAAAAATTGTGTGCTTCTGTATCTTTCAAAAGCATACTAGAAACATTTCAGAGGAAACGCATAATACTCAAATTGTGGTTATTGATAGTTTCGACAGTGATACAGTGGAAAAATTAGCTGAAAATACAGCCAACTTGAGCATAGCGGAACAACAGCAAAGCATATTATCAGAAGAACCGAAAACTGTTTTTGACAGTACTACTAGTGAATATCGTAAGCAGGAAAAAGCACCTGTGTTTGACACTGGAAATTACTTTGGTCGACGGAGAATTCTGTCAAGTATTGTGTTTTGTCATTTTTATGTTGAGTATATAATAGTGGTTCAATTAAGTAATGCAAATATTTCTTAGCAAATTCTTACATTTATAACCAAAAGAAAGGTAAATATGTTCTCTTGGCTCTCGATGCTGGAGAACAGTTTTCAAAAATTTAGAATTGCGAAAAATGAATTCACTGGTAACTTTCTCAAACATTTCTTTTATCGAGTCTGACTTCTGTTGCTATAGTGATTGAATGAACTTTCATTCTCCTGCTATAATTTATTTATGAACTCACTTCTCATTATGAATACGCTATTTTTATCACCTAAAAAAATAAGATTGTGTTTTGGATCTTCAGCAAGTCCTCACTGTTCTATATTGCAGTGCTTAATGAATCAAACGTATCTGTGAATACACCTGGCAAAAGCGAGGACCTAGCAGTTGACAAAATGAATCCATCATTTAGCGGCGATTCACGTAATCCATCTGATACTTCGGCTTCTCCTGTACACATTATAGCGGCGAAAGACGAAAATAAACATGCTGCTGTTCTATGTGCCCGCAAAATAAGTATCGTTTACTTCAATTCTTTATTATGTTGGAGTTGTTACTATTTTCCAAAATTACAAAATATCTAAATTTTGAAATATAAATCTGTCATTTCAAGTACACTGCGAAGAAGTGGGACGAGGTTTGCGACGTTCGACGAGGAATCGCGTTGCCCCCATTCGTCGCTGGCTAGGTGAAAAGCCTGTATATCGCCGCGACCAGCAAGGAAGTAAGTTACGTAACATAATTTTTTTTGTTGTGATTGAATGTGAAAGTAGAATTCTGTTATTTGCTGCTTTGTTTTTAAGCGTATGAATTGGTTCGAGTGGAAGAAGCGATTGTCAAGGATCCTTTATTTATCAAATACAATACAATTGACATGTCTGAAGTTTTAGAACGACAAAAACGAGAACAAAGTATGGTTCGATTGTTTTCTCCAGCATTAATTATTTTTTGTTGTCGAATATTGGTTCTTATTTTAGAGCAACATGCCCGTGCTCGTAAACTTCGTAAATTCGATCGCGCACGTCGAGACTATAACGAGAAAGATACTGAAACCAGTGAAAGAAGTCGTTTATAACTGTCTTTTCACCAACCAACAGTTGAAAGACTGTTTTACGTTAAGAGTTCGCAGCGTCATTATGATTGTTAACTATACTGCCATTTACTGATATTAATTTCAACTGATTTTATTCTTCATTGTTTAATGTTTTAATTTATTTTAAACTTCTTTCACTCAGCTCTATGCATTTTGTATGGAATTAATTGGTTTACCTTGAAGAAAATGTGTGTTATTTAGTAATGTTATTCTCGAGAGTGATTGTCTTGTAGTATTATCAAAAATGTAGAAGGAAATTAAAAGTAATCTGAATTCAAAATAGCAGAATAATTTATCTGTCCATTTATATGAAGATTTAGACCTTCTTACTTCTGTATGGAAATAAATCCATTTTATTACGTAATTTAATTTCGACCGCATTATTACTTTCTATTTATCTGCATTTGTGAATGCAGTCTGAGAACCCAAACATCAAGATTTTTTAAAAAAAAAACGTCAAAATTTTAAAAGAATTTCGAATTGTTGTTCAATTTGTATTGGAAAATATAAAATATGTTTTTAACATTTAAGAAAAGATCCAGTGTTAATTGTAAAATATCACTCTGCTTCTATTGTATCATTAATCATAAAGAGTCATGATATCATAGATTTTTAAAATTAGGAAAATGTGAGCATAAATCATTTACATACTAATGATTCATTCGTGGGCGCATAAAGGCATAATTTGATCTGCTCGAAAATATTGTTACTTTTCAATCATAACTTTTATGCTTAATGTTTCGGGAGTTCTATTATTCAGTGGTAAGAGTATGTATTCTCTAGTTTTAAATCATAATGATAAAATAGAGGATGAATTGTAGATCCTATTTTTGGAACCACGCTCAGTTACAGTTGTAATAACAATCTTTTATTCGATCTTGATCAGATAAGATGATAAGCTGAGACTAGACTAATTATCCATGATTGGAAATGATACTATTAGCACTTGAAAAATCAACTGTTAGGAAAAAAGTTTTCTGGCAAATCATGGTGAACGAGTTGCTATTAAAAAGTTTTTATAGCTATGTGAAAGTTATTGACCGATGTTCGGTACACTTTTTTCCATGTGGCGTAGATGGGGATGACATCAAATAAATAGTTTTTTTTCTAAGAAATAAAATGATGTAGTCCAATAATCATTAAATGAGACAAACTTAGTTTAAAATTTGATTAGAAGTGGATTTAGTTAAGAAGGAAACTGTAGTAATATGTTATAGCAATATAGTTGAATATTGGAAAGGGAAAAAGTTGTATTGATATAAACACTTGATTGTATGTATATCATGAGTTTTCTTATTCAACAAGCAGTAAATGATTTGTTTTTAATTATAAGATTAAGTATTTCGATATATCCTAGCAAAATAATAAGTTACTGTTTCTTTTATTATCCATCAAGTTCCATTTTATCTGCATGTTATTTCAAAAAGCTGATTAGGAAGATTCTTTTCTTCTAATATCAAAGCAAAAATCAAAATATCATTACAATATTTTAAACTGCTATTAGAAGCAGACAGTTATCTGCTTTTCTAAGGTACGAGTTGCGATTAGTTGTCATGAGTTTTACGTATCATATTGATTGATCAACTTAGTGATTCCTTCGTTCTAATACAATTTTTTCTTGATCTTCGATTCCGATAATTTTTCTTAGAGAGGAAAAAAAACTCTCCTTTGATATTTCTTTCCAATATATGATCCTTTTTTCTGTGAACTAATAGGACCGGTATAATATGAACAAAGTAGAACCGGATGAATGAAATAGAGTCTAGAATTTATGTGGCCTAAACATTATAATGAAACAACTCGAATGGCAGATTAACCTGCGAATCAAATAGCTGAAACAGTTCATTTGGTAATTTTTATCATTATAACTTTTTTTTTTTTTTTTTAGATCTCAATATAGTTAAATCCAATGAGCATTATTAGATAAATATTTATAACTCATTATAGCATTAAATCTACATAGTTCATTTTGTTTATTTAGTTGAAAAGTGATAAATATACCATTGACATAAATAAATTTAATCTTTACTTGCTTACAATTTCAGGTTTTCGAGCATTCTATTCAAAATCTTAATCAATTGTTTAATTATTATCTGTAATGAGGAATGAAAATAAAAGTTTCTCTCTTCACATCATTGCTAATTTTTTCCTCTATCAATGACATAATAGAATCTTAAAACACAAAACAATAGATAATAGAACCATGCTCATCTTTTCCAAACTTTTTCGTGATTATAATTTGTTGCATTCATCTTTTCCCTGGACTGATTACAATGATTATCAAATTATTGCGACCGGATACCGACTCTATTATTGGAGTTGTAAATTTTAACAACTAAGCTTCGGAAAGGTTCTCAAATTAGCAGAAAAAAAAATATATATTGCTATTAAAAAATAAATGAAGTTTGTGAATGATATATCCGGTCGTCGTCTTCTCGAATTGGACTTGTCTTTTTGCGATTTTTTTTTGCGAAGTAACATTATAGAATGCCGCTGATAACGCTTGCCTCGAACGTCTCTGCGAATGAATTCCCAACTAATTTCAATGTCCAATTCACGGAATTAATGGCAGAATTGCTAGGAAAGCCAACAAGTCGGATAATTCTACTAGTAATGCCAAACGCACAGCTGTCGCATGGTACCACACAAGATCCATCATGTCTCATTGTGGTTTGTTTAATTTATTGAATTCCGTTTGCTTTTTTTTAAGTTTATAATAAGACGATGCTTTACAACTGAATAGTAACAATTCAATCTCATGAATTTGATTTGACAACATTTCCCTGAAAGTTCATTCTCAAAATTAGAACAGCAATAAATCCATGCTTTCATTGGGTAGTGGAGTTTGAAACAAGGATGATCTTTTTTATTAAAAATATTTGTTCCAAAAGAAGATATCTTAATGGCAAATAAAGCAAGAAGCCAGCAATAAAGAAAAAGCAACCCGCATAAGTCAAACTAAGGAAGCAAATGATTTCAGGGAAATAATGCCTGAAACCATCTTAAAAAATCCAACAATATATATCTGAAAACAATAAAAATATAGAATAGAGAAAATAAGAAGACTTTCCGACACAAGTGAATTTACTCCGGTATTTTAAAAACAAGGCACTTCTCGAAATATCACACATGTTTCCCAGAGTAAGTAAGTACCAAGCACTATTTTGGCCCCAAATAATCATGTTTGCAAACTGCTAAACTCTGAATTTGAAAGAAACATTAAACAACCTAATACAACAAGTACTATGAATCATCATATTTCAAAGAATCTGAATATTCTAAAGTCCATCTTGACCAAGATTCTTCCTTTTTTTCGATTGAACGTAATTCCAAAAGTAAATCTTTCATTTCCGAATCTTCTTTTTCATCTCTTTGGTTCTTAGTCTCATGAAATTTCCACTTATGCTGTTCCTCTCGTTTACCATCAAGAGCCTTTGGAAGATTATGCGAACAAATGAAAGAATCTACAATTTTACCTAGAATATAACCTCTGTTTGGTGACTGTTCATCTCCACATTCACTTTTGATCGTTGAATTTGTTGTTTGACTATCAGAATCGATTAGTAATACTGACTGAAATTTCCGAATTACGAAACATTTTTACGTAAGAAATATGAAAAAATATGACTTCGAGAAGTCCAGGTTAATTAATTTAGCAAGATATCTTCCCTGCAACAATGTTAAATTTCAGTTTGTTCATTCATTCTTAAGCAAATGATTGCACTTACTGAAATTTTAGCACAGTCAAATCTGCCTTCTGTCAGATATGTAAAAAAGTAATATGTCAAGCAAGAGAAAAAAAAAACGAATAACCTCATTATATTTCGTAGAAACGCCACAAGTTACATCTAGAGGCATTCCACAAAACGATAATTCCATGCGACCTTCTTTTCGTATTCGTAGTTTTCCAATTTTGCTACCATTTGCAAAACCATCAAGACAGTGTTTTATTGTTGAACATGTGTTCTCTCCGGACTAAAAAAAACGTGAATAAAAGCATTAATAACTAAAAAAAGATATTGCTATATGAAAAAAAGGTTTAATTAGACTCAAAAAAATGACCTGCAGTCGGAGAACGGCGAGTCAGGAAAGAATCGTAAAACAACTATATTTTGCTAAAGTCAGTGATTGGACATTGAAGAAAATGCATTAGTAGAGAGCTATGTAATAAACGACAAAGAACAAAATTTGATCTTGGATACCTCTATTGTACTTTGATTAGCTGAGTTCTTGACAGCGGACAAGGTACTTGGCAACTGTAACATCAAAACTGAACCATCTTCATCTGAAATTGTAATAACTTATAACCAATACATCCTGGATCATAATGTATTTATATGGCAGTATGATTGCAAAATGGATACCTTCCTGAATTTTTCGCATGATAGTTGTTGCTGCCCTACGACTACTTATTAAGGTTGGATTCGATACTGCATTAACAGTTTCCAACTTCTTTGACTGTGATGTTTTGACATCTTCAAACTCAGATTCTGGTTTAAGATGCAGATTGTCTTTACTGTAAATAGATAATATATATAATAATAAAATATATGAGAGATAGAGAAAAAAAAAAACAATGTTTCGAAGAATAACATTCAAAACTAACTTTCTCTTTGTCGGTGGCAAGGAGCCCGTATCCATAGATTCACAACCATTTTCCACATTTTTCTCTTTCTTAATTAATTGATAGAACTGTTCTTGCTCCGTTTCCGGTAATACCAGTGGGATAACTTTCCCCGGTTTCAAATCTGACAAGAACTAAAAACAAATACAATTCATTCGCAGTTATTTTTCGAATTTCGAACATGAGAAAAGATATGTTCTAGATCAAAATAATTCTGTAATACTTTCAAATTCCAGGGTCTCTGTTTTTCTTGTTTTATTTTGTTCAGTGCGAATGGATAGCTCAATCATCTTTTTCACCATAATGACACATATAAGACAAAAACAAAACTAAGACTGGCATTTATTCACATTCAGCTAAAAAATTTTAATTTTTAACAACTGCACCCCGTCCCGTAGCAATTCTTGCAATTCCTTGCTATCAAACTCTTCATCAGATAACCATTCTGATTCATATGTTATAGTGTCTACATCTTTCTCTTTTTTTATATCTTCCGGATCCACTTTTTTTACTCGTCCAAGATCTGTTGCGCGGAATTCTGTAATTATTGTTTCAGTTATAATTTTATCGTCAGCATATTACTATCAGACATATATCTAATTTCATTGAGAGCTAATTCGTAAAAATTAGTAGCAAAAGCCAAAAATTTACCGTTTGATACGCCACTTTTTATCCTATTATGTCTGCCGTCATCATTTAAACCGGAAGAAAATATCCCTTGCTGTTCTATAAAAAGCTGTCTTCCTGTTTCTCGACCTCGATCACGTCCACATCTTCCACGTCCTCCTCGTTCACGCTTCCCTCCTCGACGATTTCCTCTTGTCCTAAAAAGATCATAAATAACTTCATCAATAAAACAAAATATGTGATCTTTATTTCTTCTTTTTCTTTCTCCCTTCTCGATTGCCTTAACAATTACTATTTTCTTTGTAAAGAGGAAAAAAAACAAATAACCAAAAAGAAAGAGAGAAATGATATTTAATAAATTAATCAATGATAAATGGAAAATAAATAGAATACCCAGTTGATTCGCACTTTGTTTCACGTTTTCCTGCGATGGAAAGATTTGGTAATGGTGCATGACCTCTCCTTCCACGTGACGAGCTACCTCGTCCTCCAACAGACATTTCGTACTACCACTACCACCGCCAATATTGCTAAACTTTAGTTAGTGTAAATATTTAGAATCACATACTTAAAGTATATTCATGAATATGAAAGCATGATTAGTACACTAATTTTCTTCCCATGCATGTATTGAACAACGCATCATCCTGAAGAGCAATTATCAAATATCCATATGAGCTTATTTTCTTTCATTTAGAAAAATTATGATGTCATTTTTAATAACAAAAATCAATCCTAAATATAGATTTACAACACTCCTCAACCCTTACGAAGGGAAATCGAACAGCAGTTTAACTACTGAAATTAATTTAAATGGTTTGGATCAAATAGCTAAAATCAAAAGTGACATAGTTATACACTTCATTTTGTCTGTCATCTTTTCCACATATTGTTTTTATCGTTGTTTGCTGTTTTCTGCAAAGGAATTATCGAAAAATTAGAGTTACGTTATTTATTAACCGATATTTCTAATAAAATTTGAAGTTTCTATGCGTTTTGTTTATTTTTTTATGTTTTTAATGAGATTCTATGAAAATAAATTGTGTATTTTATTTCCTTACCATCATCTTGTTTTTACTGAAATCATATATTTTCATGCTTTGTCTGCCTTCTCTGGTTTCTCATCAAATCATTTTGCTATAGTATTTCTCTAATTAGTATAGAGTATTATGAAACAGTTAAATATCTACGGTATCAGTGTTATCGAGGATTTAATGATAGCTAAATTATAGGTTATAAAGATAGTAATTTACATGATATGTAATAGATATAACAATGTACAAAAGAATATAAAATAAGATTGAACTTTAAGACTACGAATATACGAATATACATGGTATTCATTTATGCTAGTGTTTCTAAAGCAGAAACGATTTTGACAAATAAACTTTTTATCAGTCCTTCAAATTATATTATTTTTCATTC
Organism: Dirofilaria repens; assembly: GCA_008729115.1. Lineage (NCBI taxonomy): Eukaryota > Metazoa > Nematoda > Chromadorea > Rhabditida > Onchocercidae > Dirofilaria > Dirofilaria repens. Next base: position 4,724 of record SNRZ01000237.1, on the reverse strand, counting down.
ACATCACTGATAATATATTTGAAATTTGCAGATTAAATCGATTGGATCATTTTCGGCTGATAAAAACGTCAAATACTCCGCGTCAATATCAGATTTCATAAAGAAGACATTAGGTATTGATCCAGCGCACTGCCTCATTCATTTCTTAAACTTGGATCCAGAAAATGTGGGATGCAATGGTACGACAATGAAAGAACTTATGAAGAAATAAATGTTGCCCTATTTATCTTCATTTTTATATTTATTTAATATATATTTTTTTCTAGCATATTTATTATATAAATGTTATAATAATTGAATTAACTTTTTCACTTTGGAATTATTGAGATTTGAAAAGTAATTTTTCTTCTTAAAAATTTTTTTACGATTTTATTAGCTTTATGTGTTCTTTTCTTTCCTACTGATACATTTCTCCACAGCCCCTACAATATTAAATTACGACAGCGAATGAATATTTTAGAGTTTGATGTAAAGAAATTTTTCAAATTTAGTTATTGCATACATTATACTTGAATGTAAAAAAAAAAAATTTCGGATGGTTCAAATTGAATGTGAAATTGTAATGGGGAAAAAAATCCGCCTGAATATAATATTATGACATATTGAATGTAGTTCAAATTAAATAGACTAATTTCGTTTAATAATCGCTTCCTTATTTTTAGTTTAATTTGAGTTAATCAATATGTTCAGAGAAGCTCACATATTAAACTTTGATTAATTCTAAATTCAATCGATCACGAAACTCTAGAAAGATAATTGTGGAAGCCTAAAATATTTGATTTGTTTTTTAAGTTATTATCTTTGAATATAAAAACATTATCATATTACAGAATGTGAAGTTTTAGTTTCTAAAACAGAAAAAAAAGTTGCTTTGTTCTCAGAAACAAGAAATTGGAGAAATTGTGTATCCATCAAAATTGGGAGCATCCTAAAAAAAAACGAAGTCTTCGAGAACTCAGCGATTAAGCAGCAAATTTTCTAATCAAACATATTCAACTTCTAAATTACAATATTAAAAGTTTCCATCAATCGCTTATTCAATTGATTAAGTACTAAACAATTTTCTCGCCCACTGTGTAAACAAAAATTTCTTTTAACATTTCGTAGAGTACTAAATTCCAGTTTTCTCGGGATTTCAGTCATATGTGGCTCGACAATTTCAATCAAGCTTTCGTCAAAACTTCTTGCTGTTCTGAAATCTAAACGACACATACATTAATCTGTGAAATTCACTTTTTGAGCTTTATGATGTATCAAATGTATATTTGTTAAAATTATTTTGTATAATTTTTTATTCAAATTTCTGTTGAATTTAAATTTTAGAAATTATACCTGGTGAAAATAATAATCCTGAGTGACACATTGCATAATGTGCTACGAAAGTAAGCATAGTGAAAGATTTTAAATTCATCGTTATCTGAAAGTTGTAAATTCAAAATTCATTCGAAAATAATATATTGAATAATTTTGATATTTGATTTTTCCCAGACAATCTAATCATTTTCAATTATCAACAAATCTCAACTTTTTAATCGAAAAAAACAGCAAATCTAGTAACAAATTCTAAACTTATTTTTGATAAATTTATGAAATGCTTTCATAACAAAAGTTTAATTTCTGTGTTTTTCCTAATTGTTGAACTGAATCATTCTGGAAGTATGATAAATGGTGAAATATGAAAAGATAAAATTAAAAATTATATATACCTAGGTCGATACTGCTTTTCGGGAACAAATCCAATATCTAATTTATCAACTGGTGTTGCGCATTAAAATCATTCTAATCATCTATCATCATACTCAAAATTTTCTGCAATTGTAGCAGATAAAGCTAAAATTGATTCGGAATTATCTCTTGTTAATGCATCTTGACCGATGATGAGCACAAGATTTTTAGCAGCAATTGAAAAATTAATAAAATATTTTAATAATATTAAAAATTTCGATCAAGAAGATAAAATAGCATCGATCAAGTTTTATAAATAATTTTTCCGAAATTGATAAATTCAATTGATATAAATGAAATATCAACAGAATCTTGCAATTGCTTAAATATGAAAAGTGATAAATGAAAATTTTCAATGCTATTTTTATCCTGAGATAATAAGAATAAAGCAATTGGATAATATCAGAAATCATATTATATTGTTGAACGATTTATTGATTATACTAATACAAAAAATCTTGCAATGATCACGATTATCCGAATAGTGATAATTCATAATCATTCTCATGATTCGCATAAATATCAATAATAATTACCTAAAAATTTTCAAATAGAATCCAGTTTTGATGTTTTTTTTCTATTTCAATTTTACTTTACAGTATATGTTCCTTATTTTTGTGTACACTGAGAAAGAAGATGATCATAATGTCAACATGTGTACTTCATAATTAAAAAAATAGATAAGAAAATTATTCAGAAGAAAATTTTCTAAATCATTAAGATTTTTAGAATTTATAATTTATTATTTCCAAAGATTTTTTTTGTTATTGATAATTGAATTTATTCAAAATGCGACGAAATCAAAATTTCATATAAAAGTGAAAAATCTTTTTATGAGTTTCTTTTGAATATATTATGCTATCAGATCTAAATAAACTACAAATCAATGATCAGTTTTTTTTGAAATTATTAGACTTATTTCACAATTTTTGATATATCACATAGCCAATTACTAGGATAATTCACCTAATCTATCGTATCTCGAAGCTATCGTATCTTTTCTATCAATTTCTTTATCATATTGAAATTATTTTGACTTAGAAATTATATTTTCATATATTTCAATAATATATTATCATAATAGATGCAAATAAATAGTTACAACATAAAGTCAAATTGTTTTTTTCTTTAAAATTTTTATATACAAATAATTTTATTTTATTAATATTTGTTTGCTTTTTTGTTTGTTATTTTGTTTATTCATTATCTATACTAATTGTTTATCATATACTATTTGATAATTATTTGTTATGAAATTTATTCATTTTTTTTTTATAGAAATGATATTGATTATACAAATTCTTGGACAAAATAAAAGATAACAAATATCTGATCATATCATATTGTTCATTACTAGTTACTAGAGTGCGGATGTTTTAAAAATTCATTTGTGCTTGCCTACAAAATTGTACTGGATAATAACAAATCAATTAATTAATTATGGTAAAACTTTCATGATATGGGAATATAAAGTGATAAATGGTGATAATATTGTATTAATTACTTCAATCAAATAATGTTTTTAATTGAAATGAAAATTTTTCGTGCAATTCATATAACAAAAAGTATTTTAATTTTTACGAATTTAAGAAACAAAGATAATTTAGAAATTTGGAATAAATTTCAAAATTCGAAATTGTTTTGATTTAATTTGGAACAGTTTTTTAATAACAATTGAATTACCAAATTTTTGCAATATATCATTTAAATAGATTATTTCTGTATTTGATAATATATTGCAGTAGTAAGTACAAGAATACTGATTAATTATGTAGTATAAAATAAAAGGAATTTTTTCGACTTATTTGTAAAAATTAATTAATGATGTATTTTTTTCAAATGATTAATAGAATCCTCAAAGATTTTCAGGTTTTTTTAATTTTATTTCAAATACAAGATGATTGCAGGCTTAAAAAAATGATTGAATTGATATCCATAAATTTCTCATAAAATATTAATTTCTAAATAAAACTAATTGATCAGTTTAAATCGAATTTTAATTTAGAGATCTGATTCTCATTCCGGCAAACACGGTGAGTCGGAAAAACAAGGTATGTCTTCAAATTTTACACAAAAAAGTACCTCATTTTTAACTTTTCATTCGCAAAAAATTATTGATGTAATTGCGATTTCGAGAAAATATTCTCGAATACAATTCTAATAAAATATGCAAAAATCTCTTGCTAAAACTAATCATCATAAATTTCGCAAATTTCAAATAATTTTTTTTCTAATACTGTGTTGAAAAACAAAAAAAAAAGAAAAACATAGTTTAGATACTACTGCAGTATTTCGTAAAAGTATGAAGAATATAGAGGTTTGTTAAATTGAATTAAATCTAATTGATTTATATTTAAATTAAAATTTCTTATATGATTAATTTTAAAATTTCTTATATATGATTAATTTTATTTTAAGTGAAATCAAATTGTATTAATCAATAAAAAAAAATGATATTTTTTTTAGCATAATAAAGTAGTGGATGCATATAATCCTTATTATCAATATTTCGATGAGCGCTATGTAAGAATTTCATTGTTTTGAATTTATCAATCTAATCAAATTAAATTTGCTAACTTCGTCCATAATCAATAGTAGTGGGTGAATTAAAATAAATTGATCAAAAGTTGGTTTTATAAATTTCCTATAGAGAATAGCATTTGACCGTATCCAATCTTTAGAATACGTTTTAAAAAATGCGTTTAAAAAAAAATAGAATACGTTTTAAAAATTTAACATTAGCATTTTTTCGAATCGATTGAATAACTCGAATAATCCGATAATGAAATACTCTTAATTTTAAATATAAAAAAAGAGTAAAAATAAGGTAAGTAAATGATATTTCAGTATTGAATTAGCTTTATTTATTCTTAGTTTTTATTTTAATATAATTTTAAAATTCCTACAATATATTATAATAAATTAATTCAATAATAATAAATTAATTCAATAAAAAAATTCGATCGGATTAAATTATTTTTTATTATTCCAGAAAGTTC